>BQNB010109875.1:0-22663 GCA_026074375.1 Tanacetum coccineum
GAGAGATTAGCGGGGAATGAATACTACTGTTTCCTCGATGGTTTCTCCGGTTATTTCCAAATCCCCATTGACCCCCGTGATCAAGAAAAGACTACTTTTACTTGCCCATACGGAACGTTTGCCTACCGTCGCATGCCTTTCGGCTTATGCAATGCTCCAGGCACGTTTCAACGATGTATGTTAGCAATCTTTCATGACATGGTTGAGAAGACGATGGAAGTCTTTATGGACGACTTCTCGGTCTTTGGGAATTCTTTCCAAAACTGCCTCTCCCGTTTAGACCACATGCTTCAAAGGTGTGAAGACACCAACTTAAGTCTTAACTGGGAGAAGAGCCATTTTATGGTCAAAGAGGGCATTGTCCTCGGCCATAAGATTTCTAAGAAAGGGATTGAGGTTGACAAAGCCAAAATCGATGTCATTGCAAAATTACCTCATCCCACCACCGTCAAAGGAATTAGGAGTTTTCTCGGTCATGCCGGTTTTTACCGGCGGTTCATTCAGGATTTCTCAAAAATATCCCGACCAATGACCCATCTCCTTGAGAAGAATACTCCATTCATCTTTTCCGATGACTGCATTAGAGCTTTCCAAACATTGAAAGATAGACTTACGGAAGCTCCAATCTTGATTGCTCCAAACTAGGACCTTCCATTTGAGCTTATGTGCGATGCAAGCGATTTCGCCATAGGTGCAGTTTTGGGGCAACGTCATGAGAAACACTTTCGGCCTATCCACTATGCTAGTAAGACTACGACTGAAAAAGAATTACTTGCCATAGTGTATGCTTTCGAGAAATTCAGGTCTTACCTCATCATGAACAAAAGCATAGTGCATACGGACCATTCCGCCCTTAAGTATCTCTTTGCAAAAAAGGATGCCAAGGCGAGATTGCTCCGATGGGTTCTCCTCCTCCAAGAATTTGACTTCAAAGTTATTGATACTAAAGGAGCCGAGAACCTCGCAGCCGATCATCTGTCCAGATTGGAAAACCCGTATGAAAACGTCAATGATCCTAAAGAGATAAATGAAAGTTTTCCTCTTGAGACGTTAAATATGGTGACCTTTCGTGGAGATTCTAGAACCCCGTGGTTTGCCGACTTTGCAAATTATCACGCGGGTAACTTCGTTGTGAAGGGCATGTCAACCCAACAGAAAAATAAGTTCTTCAAGGACGTGAAACATTATTTTTGGGATGACCCCTTCTTGTTTAAAATTTGTGCGGATCAAGTGATCAGGCGATGTGTGCACGGCAAGGAAGCTCTCGACATTCTCGAGGCTTGCCACAATGGACCCACCGGGGGACATCATGGTGCAAACCTCACAGCCAAAAAGATCTTTGACTCCGGTTTCTTCTGGCCCACCATCTATAAAGATGCCCACGAGTTTGTCAAGAACTGTGACTCGTGCCAACGTCAAGGAAAAACTTCACAACGTGATGAGATGCCTCAAAACTCCATCCAAGTTTGTGAAATCTTTGACATGTGGGGCATCGACTTTATGGGCCCGTTCCCGTCTTCACGAGGGAACAAGTATATTCTCGTGGCAGTCGACTACTTGTCAAAATGGGTTGAAGCGAAAGCGCTCCCCACCAATGATGCCCGAGTTGTTTGCAAATTTCTGAAATCTCTCTTCGCCAGATTTGGTGCTCCCCGTGCAATCATAAGTGATCGCGGAACCCATTTTTGCAATGACCAGTTTGCAAAGGTCATGCAGAAATATGGAGTTACTCACCGTCTCTCCACCGCTTATCACCCACAAACAAGTGGGCAAGTGGAAGTATCAAATCGTGGCTTGAAAAGAATCCTTGAAAGGACCATAGGTGAAAACCGTGCTTCCTGGTCGGACAAACTAGATGGCAAATTACCACGCGGGTGGATTCATTGTGAAGGGCATGTCGACCCAGCAGAAAAACAAGTTTTTCAAAGATGTTAAACACTATTTCTGGGACGACCCCTTCTTGTTTAAAATATGTGCGGATCAAGTGATCAGGCGATGTGTGCACGGCAATGAAGCTCTTGAGATTCTCTCAGCTTGCCACAATGGACCCACCGGGGGACATCATGGTGCAAACCTCACAGCCAAAAAGATCTTTGACTCCGGTTTCTTCTGGCCCACCATCTATAAAGATGCCCACGAGTTTGTCAAGAACTGTGACTCGTGCCAACGTCAAGGAAAAACTTCACAACGTGATGAGATGCCTCAAAACTCCATCCAAGTTTGTGAAATCTTTGACATGTGGGGCATCGACTTTATGGGCCCGTTCCCGTCTTCACGAGGGAACAAGTATATTCTCGTGGCAGTCGACTATTTGTCAAAATGGGTTGAAGCGAAAGCGCTCCCCACCAATGATGCCCGAGTAGTTTGCAAATTTCTGAAATCTCTCTTCGCCAGATTTGGTGCTCCCCGTGCAATCATAAGTGATCGCGGAACCCATTTTTGTAATGACCAGTTTGCAAAGGTCATGCAGAAATATGGAGTTACTCACCGTCTCTCCACCGCTTATCACCCACAAACAAGTGGGCAAGTGGAAGTATCAAATCGTGGCTTGAAAAGAATCCTTGAAAGGACCATAGGTGAAAACCGTGCCTCCTGGTCGGACAAACTAGATGATGCACTATGGGCCTTCCGCACAGCTTACAAAACACCCATCGGGTGTACTCCTTACAAGCTTGTGTATGGAAAGGCATGCCATCTTCCGATCGAGCTTGAGCACAAAGCCTACTAGGCCTTAAAGCAAGCAAACTTCAATCCTGAAATTATGGGTGATCACAGGAAAGTTCAACTCAATGAACTAAATGAACTTCGTGATCATGCCTATGAGAACTCTTTGATCTACAAGGCCAAAACAAAGAGGCTCCATGACTCCAAGATCAAAAACCGTGTTTTCAACATCGGTGATCGAGTCCTCCTCTTTAATTCCAGATTAAAGATTTTCTCGGGCAAACTAAAATCCCGTTGGAATGGCCCTTTCACCATCACTAGAGTATTTCCGTACGGCACTGTTGAGCTTTCTCAAGCCAACGGGCCAAATTTCAAAGTGAATGGTCATCGCGTCAAGCACTACTTTGGAGGGAACGTACCACACTTGGTAGTTCCAGATCTCCAAACTTTCCCCAAGGATCAATAAATCCTTGTGATGGGTCAAGCATCGCGACCCTAAACAAGCGCTTCGTGGGAGGCACCCCATGCTTATCCGTAGTTGTAATATAAATAAGTGTTGTTGTTGTCTTTTCCATTACCCGTGTTTCCATGTTGTTGTTGTTGTCCAGGATTGCCCGGATTGTGAAGACTCTCAGTTTTGTCATTCATCAAGAGTTTCACATCCTCAGCTTCATTTGGGAATCCGATATCCTAATCTTATCGACTAACGTTTTATCTTTTGGCATACCTCATAAATGGCCTTAGGATTAATGTAATACCCTTCAAAACATCGAGGACGATGTTTAGTTCTAGTTTGGGGGGGTATCTTCGATTTGATTGTTGCCTGCAGCATTGTTACCACGTAAACCCGTTTTTACCACCAAAATACCAAAAAAATGAAAAAATTGAAAATTTTTCAAAAATATAATAAGTGTTTTGTCACAGTTTTGCTTTTCTTTTGGGTAGAATAAGAATAATTTTTGACTTGATCGGGCGTGTTGAGCCCTAGCTAGTTCCTTTAGGCCAAGCTTTCACGAATTCTATAGCTTTGAATTTTAAAAATGTGAAGAACGAGAAATGATAGAGTTAAATATAAGTTTATGTGCTAAGCAAGATTCTTCTAAAAACTTATACAAGTAACTTGTGGTTTTCTCTCCCGTGAATTTCTAATCCACCTAATCATACGTACTCAATTTAATTCAACTAAGTCAATCGATGTTTTCAGAAAAAGCTTCAAATTTGTAACTTGAGTTTTCAAAGCGCATCTTGCTTGGCACATTAACTTATATTTAACTCTATCATTTCTCGTTCTTCACATTATTAAAATTCAAAGCAATAGAATTCGTGAAAGCTTGGCCTAAGGAACTAGCTAGGGCTCAACACGCCCGATCAAGTCAAAAATTATTCTTATCTAATCTAAAAAACCCAAAAGAAAAGCAAAACTGCGACAAAACACTTATTATATTTTTGAAAAATTTCAATTTTTTTCATTTTTTTTTGTATTTTGGGTGGTAAAAACGGTTTACGTGGTAACAATGCTGCAGGCAATAATCCAAATCAAAGATAACCCCACCCTCAAATCAAACTAGAAACATAAACAACATCGTCCTCGATTTTTTGAAGGTATTACATTAATCCTAACCATTTATAGTATGCCAAAAATAAAACGTTATAACTATCAATAAGAAAATCGGGATTCCCAAATGAAGCCTGAGAAAGTGAAACTCTTGATGAATGACAAAACTGAGAGTCTTCACAATCCGGAGCAATCCAAGGACAATTACCAACAACCTGGAAACACGTAATGGAAAAAGACCAAGCAATCTTACACACCAACAACAACTTATTTATATTACAACTACGATAAAGCAAGGGGTGCCTCCCACGAAGCGCATGTTTAGGGTCGCGATGCTTGACACCATACACAACGGAATTATTGATCCTTAGGGGAAAGTTTTGGAGATCTGAACTACCAAGTGTGGGGTACGATCCTCCAAAATATGTTTGAATACCGCGATGACCATTCTAACTTTGAAATATTTGGCCTTGGCTTGAGAAAGCACAACAGAGCCGTTGGAAATACTCTAGTGATGGTCGGAACGGGGCCATCCCAACGGGATTTTAGATTGCCCGAGAAAAAACTTTTAATCTGGAATGTAAAAGAGGAATCGATCACCCAATGTTATGAAAACACGGTTTTTTTTTATCTTTGAGTCATGGACCCTCTTTTTTTGGCCTTATAGATCAAAAGAGTTCACATAGGGCATATCACGAAGTTTCATTAAGTTTCATTGAGTTGAACTTTCCCGGTGATCACCCGTAAATATAAGACGAATATTGCTTGCTTTAAGCCCAGTGTGAGCTATGTGCTCAAGCACGATCGGAAGATGGCATGCCTTTCCATAAACAAGCTTGTAAGGCGTACACCCGATCAGTTTTTTGTAAGCAGTGTCGAAAAGCCCTAGTGCAATCATCAGTTTGTCCGACCAGGAGCACGTTTTCACCTATGGTCCTTTTAAGGATTCTTTTCAATCCACGTTTGATACTTTCCACATGCCCCACAATTGTTTTGAGGGTGATAAGCGGTGGAGAGGCTGGTAACTCCATATTTCCGTTTCTGCATGACCTTTGCAAACAGTCATTCACAAAAAATGGTTTCCCCCCGCGATCACATATGATTGCACGGGCGGAGCCACCAAAAATCTGGCGAAGAGAAAGATTTCAGAAATTTTGCAAACTACTCTTTCGGGCATCATGTGGGGAGTGCTTCGCTTCAACCCAGTTTGACAAATGTCGCCTGCCACGAAATATACTTTGATCCCATCGTGAAGACTGGGAACGGCCCAATAAAGTCCGATGCCCCACATGTCCAAGATTCACAAAACTTGATGGAGTTTTTGAGGCATCTCATCACTGTGAAGTTTCTCCTTGACGGTTGGCACGAGTCACAGTTCTTGAAACAAAACATCGTGGGCAACTATTATAGATTGGTGGGCCAGAAGAAACCGGAAGTCAAAGATCTTTTTGGCTGTGAGGTTTGCACCAAGAATCCCCCGGTGGTCCCATTAGTGCAAGCTGAAATAATCTCAGAAGTGCTTCATTGACGTGCACACATCGCCTGATCACATTGATCCGCCACAAATTTTTAAACAAGAAGTGGGTCGCCCAGACATAGGTTTTAACATCTTTGAAAAACTTGTTTTTTCAGTTGGGTCACATGCCCTTCACAATGAATCATACCGACGTGGTAATCTTGCAAAGCATCTCGGCAAACCACTGGTTTCTCTAGAATCCCACGAAAGGTCACCATATTAACGTCTCAAGGAAAACTTTCATTTAGTCTCTTTTAGATCCATTGTACGTTGTTCATACAGGGTTTTTCCACCAATCTGGACAGATGATCGGCAGTCGAGTTCTCTCGCTCCTTTATATCATAACTTGAAGCTTCAAATTCTTGGAGGAGGAAACCCAACGGAGCAATCACGCCTTGGCATCCTTTTTTATGCAAAGAGATACATAAGGCGGAATGGTCCGTATGCACTATGCTTTGTTCATGATGCGGTAAGACCTGAATTTCTCGAATGCATACCACTATGGCAAGTAATTCATTTTCAGTCGTATGTAGTTCGATTGGAGCTTCAATCAAGTCTTACTAGCATAGTGGATAGGCCGAAAATTTTCCTCATGACGTTGCCACCAAAAACTGCACCTATGTCGAAATCGCTTCATCGCACATAAGCTCAAAGGAGAAGTGTACCCAGTTTGGAGCCAATCAAAAATTGGAGCTCCGTAAGTCTATCTTTCAAAGTTATTGGAAAACAAGCTCGAATGCCAGTCAATCGGAAAAGATGAATTGGCGTATTCTTCTCAAGAGATGGGTCATATGGTCGGGATTATTTATTGAAAATCCTCCTAATAGAACCCAACCACCAACCGCCGTAAAAACCGCATGACCGATAAAACTACCTAATTCCTTTGACTGTGGTGGAGAAGTAATATTTGCAATGACATCGATATTTGGCTTTGTCAACCTACAATCCCTTTCTCTAGAAAATCCTTATGGCCGATACAATGCCCTCTTATTTGCCCATAAAAAGGCTCGTTCTTTCCCAGTTAAAACTTTAAGTTGTGTCTCACACCATTGGAGTCATGTGGTCTAGAAACGGAGAGGCAGATTTTATGGAAAGAATTTCCCAAGACCCAAAGGTGCCCGAGAGTCGTCCATAAAACTTCCATCGACATCCCTCCAACCATGTCATAAAATTGCTAACAAACAACGTTGCAACGTGGCCAGGAGCATTGCGAAAAGCCGAAAGGCATGACGACTATGGCCCAAAACGTTCCGTTTGTGCAAGTAAAAGATATGTCCCTTTTCTTTGCTCACGGGGGTCAATAGGGGATTTGGGAAATAAACCGCCGGAAGAAACCATCGAGGAAACCAGTAGAAATAATTTCCCCGCTAAATCTCTCAAGCATTTGGTTCCATGAACGTTAGAGGAAGTGGTCTTTGCGGGTGGCTTCCATTAAACTTACGATAGTCAATGCATACCCCGCCATCCGGAAACCCAAAGAGTTGGAATCAACTATTTTCCCTCGATTACTACCACAGTCAATCCCCCTTCTTTGTACACAATGTATCAGGGCAAACCCATGGACTTGTCGGAGATAGGTAAATCAATCCAGCTTCGAGAAAGTTTTTTCAACCACCTTTTTAATAACAACGTGGAATTTTGGATTCACACACTTTGAAAGTTTGGACCGCTGTGCATAGTCCTTCTTCATAAGAATCTTTTGGGTACAAAATTCTATTCTTGGTTGATACCCTGAATGTCAGAACTTTTCCAAGCGATAGCTCCTTGTGGACTTTAGCACCTTTACTGAGAGCGATTTTTCCTCAACATCCAACTCTTTAGCAATAATGACGGTTCTAACTTGTTGTATGCCCACCAAAAATGGCATACTCGAGATGGGGAAGCAGTTCCTTTGAGTTCAACCTCAGTAGTTCATCAAACGGAAGAATTGGCTGGTATTAGTTTTCACAGACCTTAAGCTCATTCGACCTTTCTGGGATATAAGTTTCCTTGACTTGGAGGGGTAATGGTGGTTCACTAGTTCAAGATGGCTTCTAGAATAAAATGTCCCCCCTCAGATCATAAGTAGAATTGAATATATGCTGGAAATCCGGATCATCTCTAGACAAGAGAAAGAGACGTCTTCTTCGCGTAAGCAGGAAATCACTATCCCCAAACGAGTTAGGGTAGGAGAAGGACGTAGCAACAAATTGGATCATAATAACGAGTGGAATTTCCCTTCGCGTATGATATAATGTAAAAACCCAATAACTTCTTGAGAGTATACTTCCCTCCCACAAGCCATATCAATGCGACGTCAATCTTGTTTGCCGTCATGTGAGTGTAATTGGCCGAGTATCTTGAAGTCTGATCCAAATTGTAAGAGATGGCATCTACTTCCTATTCTAAGAGATAATTCCACCTTGTAGCACAACAATCAAAGCACTACCGGTTTTTTTAAGATGCACCTCCCGAGAAAAAAAGGGACCTCGGGGTCTGGCACTAAAATCAACAACCACAAAGTCGGCAATGAAAGAGAAATACAGCCCAACTTTAAACTGGAGAAGTCTTTTGCAATTCCTTGGTTAATAAATTATCGACTCCAGCAAGTTTTCGAGTGTCATGCAAAGTTGGAGTAAGATCAGGAAGTGAAAGCTTTTCCCAGACCTGAAAGAGTGGCAATTAGATTAATGCAAGCAAACCGAGATCGGACTAATGCCTATAAGCATTCAACCAACCCTTGAAATTCACAAGAATCAGGAACTTGCCGAGGGGGATGTGGGGGGGGGGGGATCTCCAAATTTTCCCTGGGTAACTTGGTTTCAAGCTAACCGCCGAACAATGTTCATATCATGCGAAGATCGAGCTAGACAGGGTTCATTGGAAGTTCGATCCACATCAGTAATTTCTCTTATATTCCCAAGAACAGTTCTTAGAGACGAGGCGAATATGGCAATAAAACAATGAAGCATCCGTAAAGCTAATCTCGAAACTCATCTACTTTGAAGATTTCATAGAATTTGGGTCGATTTGTTCATTAGCTTGATTACAACGGCTCTTTTCATTATCACGCCGGAAGGAGATGTAAAGAAACATGTAGGTTATTAGAAGTGTTGGGCATGGGAGCAAACAACAGGTGAGCAACAAAGGGCTCAAGAAACTGGAGTTGTGAATTGGTTCAGGACCTACCGAGGTTGGACGGGATGCATCACTTTTTGAACAAAATGGTGCACTTTGGTCCATTAGACACCTCTGGTATTGGCTACACTACTGAAGACGTAGGCATGAGTCCTTGATATGCAACCAACACCCGCATTCCGGGTAGTGATACCCTGAAGTCTTCCTTCTCTAGGTTAGAGTAACTATGTGTTACCCAGGAGAGTTGTCCCTACCCTGAAGTAGAAGCGGTATTGGCAGTTACAAAATTTTAGTTAGAGCCAACAAATCAGTCAGATGTTGTGCCAATTGATTGTTCAATTTGTTTGTTTCATTTGCATGCACTAGACCCTGGTTTTGAGGTTATTTTGCATGTTTCTCATGATAGTCATCATAGCCTTGACGTAGTTGTCAAAATCGTTTCTTGGTGACACTGTGTGGTCTGAGGAACGGGGCTTGATAGGCTGGAGACTGATTAACCTGGGGTCCTATCAGATGATTCTGAACTGAAATTGGACAGGTTAAAATTTCCTCCACCTCTGTTTGGTTGAAAATGGCTCTCCCCTTTTTTGGTTAAAGTAGTACCCCCGATTGAAAAATGTGTTAGTATTATTAGCTTGAGAGTTCTGAAACGAGTGGAAAACCTAGGAGGTACTAAGATATTTGCAACCATTTGGGTCGGAAATTGGAGCTTACTTGGTTGTAATTAGCTGCAGCGGCTATGTGACCCTATACTCAGAAATGTGTACCGCTAAACGTTGCCATGAGTATGGACTGAACATTTGGTGAAATGGCACCACCGCAAGTATACACAACTTAGCTCAAAATCTGCATGACGGTGGCAGGAGCTTGAGCTGGAGCAAGAAGCTAGGTCTTCTTGTCCTAAGAGCATGCTCGTAACCCAAAACTCTACTACACCCCCCCCCACCCCCTTTAGTATTCAGCAAACATCATACCGAAACGCAGCTAGGTGGAAGAGTTTCTACTTAACCTGGCAACAACTGCCTTAGCTCGTGCGTATTGATACGAACTTTGGACTGTGCCTCGATGATTTTTAAAATTCCTCGAGGCATTCTTGGTCCAAAAAGTTTTCCACCTTGCTGCTGCGGATTCAATGAATCTTGATCATTAATGTTCAAATCATTATAGAATGTATCAAGTTGATGCAATTCTGAGAATCCATGGTGTGACATGCCCTAAGTAGATCGAAATGAAACGATCCAAGCTTCATAAAACGATTCAATCGAACATCAATTTCTGAATCTGGTGATCCCATTGCAAGATTCGTCGATTTAGAAGGAAGGTAAAACTTATTGATGAATTTGAACAATATGTACCCAAGTTTAGAATGATCGACGGGGGATCTTTTTCTAGCCATATTCGGGCGCTGCCTCCTCGATAGAGAATGGAAAAAGATAAGCTTAAATCGAAGACAATTGGAACATTGGGACCCTCATAGTAGGTGATCTTGTTGAAAGTAACGGATATGACATGCGGTCTTCATTTGTCATGACCAAGAACTGTTTGTTCTGGACGAAAGATTGATTAACCCATCTTTAGCACGAAATTGGTTCGCCACAATTTACAGGAATAAGGATATGCGTCCTTCGTACCCCTCTGAGGGTGTCATGGAGCAATTGAGAGCCATAGGTTCTCGAGTGTCTGCCATTGGCTTCTACGGTAGGATCTTCCTGAAATGGGTATTCTGTACGAAGAGGATCAATAACAACTGGCGTTCCTATCTGATGGAGAGGTCGCTGCTCACACGTACTAAGAATCGGAGTTGCGCATGCACAAAATGGAAATAAACTAATAAAAAAGAAGTTTTATACAACTAATTTTTTTTTGGATTTTTGGATTAAAATATATTAACAAGTCCTTATTTTTAATAAACGGACAAAGATAGACAACTTAAGCCAAACAATCAATCTTACTTCACGTAGCTCACAGAATGAAAAAACGCACAGTGAGCGGCAGGATATGAATAGCGCGAAGCTTATTTCTCCTTTGGTCGTAGTTTCCTAGGAACAAACCTCCTTAAACCCACTTTATAGTTTGTTAATCAAAATGTCGGAGACCGAATATCGTAAGTGCCACAGAAGGCCAAGTTTTAAATCCATTGGTTCGATGGGAACTCCATTATTCACCGGAACGTTATTATGATAATAACCTCAGTTGGAGAAATTATAATTTGGTATTTTACCAATTAGTGATTTTTTAATTTTATGACAATAATTATTATATTTTGATTTATTTTCTTGGGGGGGGGGGGTGTTTTTTTAAAATTTTTTTTTTATATGATAGTGTTACTAATAAAAAGAAAAGAACAAAATATTTTTGGTGTATTTTTAAATATAATATTACTATAAGACAAATTCAGATCAAAGTTGGATAGAAATCGTAGTCAAATGCCTCCCCGGCACATAGCGGCTCCAAAATTGATCCGTCAAATATATATATATAAATACTAGGCAAATCCAAACTCTTCAAAACCCTTGACCCAAGGTAAAAAGGCAAGACCTACTTAGAAATAAAATACACAAGAAAGAATCAATAATAAAAAGATTCCGGAAGAGATATTCCCGGGTCGTATGTCCCAACGAGGCTGCAATTGAAAGTAATCCTGGTTTGATGAGAAATTGAATTATGGAAACACTGATATAATTAAAACTAAAGTTTATTAAATAAAACCTAATTTAATCTACGGGAAACAAGTATAGGAAATGGGGATCTTAAAAACTACGGGATACAAAATTAGTTAAAGGAAATCCTAAATATTAAATCTAAAATAAATACGGAACAGAATTAATGTATCTGAAACCTAAATACTAAAAATACGAAATAAAATCTAGAATTAAATTAAAAATCCAAAATTAAACTATCTAAATTAAGTGAATTTGAAAATAAAGGAAAACTTAGAACTAAAACGGAAGGTCGTTGAAAGCTAATCACGAAAAGAAACGGTAAAAATGCACCCCGGTAAAACGGGTCTAAATGACTGAGAATTTAAGAAAATTAAGCTACACTAAATTTTAATTATTTTTCCTAGACACTAAATGACAAAAGAAATATTTTATAAAAAAGAAAAAAATATTTTTTTTTATTTAATTTTTAAGATTTTTTAATGATTTTTCTAATATTTATAGACTAATAAAAACTACGAAAATTAAAAAAGACAATAAAAAATAAAAAGTTATAAAAATTCTAGAAAAAATAAAATTAAAAAAAGAAAAAGTTTAACAATTCCTAAATAATATAAAGAATAGCCCAAATTTTACTGTATAAATAAAAAGTAATTAAACTACTTAAAAATCTAAACCTAATTATAATTAATATTTAAAAAAAACTAACTGTGGTTAACCTAAATGGACTAACAGAGCGAAAAGGGACAACAAAAAGGACTAACGGGTAACACAGGCCTAACCCTAACCACAGGGACTAACAAAGGTAACTATAAAAGACAAAATTACACAAATGGTCCCTGAGGTGGACCCCGATTGCAAGGTGGGTCCAAAGTGCTTATTATCAAAAAGCTATAAAAACAAAGTTGTAAAGGGGCTTTTGGGGAGTAACTTTTGTAAAAGGGGCATAAGCTGAAGTGAACTAAATAAGCTAGAAATGTGAGCTTATGGGGCTGACAGAAACTTATTAAGCTTATGAGCTTATTTGCTTTTTCTTTGAGGTTTTAAGCTGCAAAATTAAGCTAGAAAAGTTGAATAAGCTACTAGAACTAAGGGTCACCCTAAATTAAAAGCTAAGGTCATTAATAAGGCCCTAAAATAAGCTAATAAGCAAATAAGACTATATTGAACAGATTTTTAAAAGAAAAACAACAAAAAGGTACTATTTAAAGGCCTCAATAACTAACTAATAAGGTAGATAAGCTATAAGCTTTTTGGGGACTTAAAGAACAACAATAAGCAATAAAAAAAGGCAAAAATAACTCAGGCTTAATACAAACAAGCAAGATAAAAGGGGCCTGAATATGAGTCTAGCACCAAATTGGGATGGCCAACAACACAGTTGCTAGGGGGCTTTTTTTATTAGCTTATGGCAATTAGCTCTAAAGAGCTTATTAGCCCAATCCAAGCACAAACATAATTAAAAAGGTGCCAATGAGCTTCATTTTCAAAATTTGAGAGCTTAGGGCATAATTAAAGCTAGGCTGCTGCTATAATATGGGGCTTAAACCTTGAGGATTTCAAGATCATGTACAAAGCCTAAACTTGACTAAATACTTGTCAAACCAAAAGTTACAGCACAAGGGCTTGTAAAAGGCGCTAGAAACAACAACACAACACCAAATAGTGACATAAGCTGCATAAGCAGCTTGAGCCTTTAAGCCTCATTATCATTTATCAAATTTATGATCAGAAAACACCAAAAGACACTTAAAAATTTATTTCCAAACTAAACAGTGTGATTAGTTGCCGTAAAAAACCTACCCACTCAGCCAAAGTTGCTGAGTGATGCTCTGACCCATGATAAAAACCCATATTGACCCATTTGGGGTCTTAAACCAAACACTTCACCTTATTTAATAAAAAAATCGATTTTAACTGATTTTAAGTGATGAAAGGGGTGAGAAAAGGTGATATACAAGTGGAGTTTTAAAATCACTCTTAACACATGTTTAAACAAGTTAAACAGATTTAAACAGCTTAAATGATATTTCAAATTTCGACAAATGCAATTTTCACAACACACTTAACTTTTATTAAAACTGAAAAAGTAATACAACAAAAACTTAAAAAGAAACTGATTACAATGATTATAAAGCAAGCTTAATTAAATTTTAAACTAAGAAAAGTAAAAACGGGATTTTTTTTCTTTGGCTTGTTCTCTTCTCTTTTATAGCAGCTTAGAGTCTTCACTTGGTCTTGGGATGTGTTTGTTGTGAGAGTAGGAAGCAATCCAAGCAATCCCAAGCCACTATCTTCGATTGGTCTTATAACAACCATCTCAAACCATCGAAGGTGACTCCGAGGTTTGAGTGTTTCCAAGTGGATGGGTAAAATTGGGCAGGGATAAGGAGTGGGAAGAGTTGAGAGGTGAGCGTTAGTGGGACTTTTGGGAGGTGTTTAGGGCTTGAAAAGAAAACCGAGGAAAGGGGTGTAATGGTTTTTAGGCGAGTGGTTTAAGGTACGGGTGGAGTTACAGTTTCAAAAGGTACTTTGGAAAAGATGCAATACACTAGCCCCTCACACTTTTCTTTCCTCTTGTCATTTCTATTCTGGCTTTAATTTCAGTTAATTAAAGAAGTATAGAAAGTGGCAAAAATTGTCCCCAATCTGTATTTATGAAAAAAGAAAACAAGAAAGTTTTGGGGAATTTTGCAAAACTACTGGGTCCCTGCTGTTTATAACTAAAAAGAAAACTGCCATTTGGCAGTTTTAGTCCTTGTCTTTATTTTACCACTTTTCTTTTATAAAACACTTTAAAAACTTGGCATTTTTGGCCCCTTTTCTTTATTTTTTTCATTTTTAATTATAAACAAAGTTTTTAAAATTTACATTTTGGTCCTTATGTTTATAATAAAAAAAATGTTTTGGGCTAGGGTTTTGTGTTGGGCCCATTGGGCTTGTATTGGGCTATTGGGCCCAATTGGGTTTGGTTTGGGCCCAATAAGGTACAGGTTTGGTTATTGGGCTATTTCAAGCCCAATAAGGTGTGGACTTGATTATTGGGCTTTTTCAAGCCCAATAAGGTTATGAAGTGGGTTTTGTGTGTACAATGGCTGAGATTGGCTGTAACTGGGCTAGGATTGGGCCTTCAAAGTCTTCATAAATATACTATTGGGCTTTCCCGGCCCATCAGATGGGTAAAGATTGCATTCAATAGTATTCTTCAGTATTGACTCTGACTTTGACATTTTTGGACTTTGGCCTTGATTTTGCACAGTCTTTTCCATTCCATGCTCAGTTTTGTCATTTTGGCTTGGTTTTCTGTCTTTTTGATGATATCCACTTCCTCCTGGCTCAAATAACAAATTAGCAAAACAAAACATATATTTGGCCTTTTTTTTCTGTTTTTGTGTCATTTCTAAGCTCGTTATTTAGAGTAAAAGATATGTGAAATTAAGCTCTTATCAATGACTCAAAGACTTAGAAGCTAATTTTGAGATGTTTTAAAACAGGCTTGTTATGTGTGGGTGGAAGTTTTTGATCATTTGGCCAGAGTGACTGCAATTACCATCATAAACAGTTTCAAAAACAAAGGCTATGGTAAAATGGAACAACGCTCAAAGGGTGAATCCTCAAAACTTTGCTAAAAAGACCCACTCATTTGCTAAAAGTAACATGGTATCCAAGAGCAGGTACTAAGAAGTCTTGGCTTAGTATCAATGTAAAACTGCTAAACACAACTTAATGTTAGCACACACAAAAACAATTGTGAATGCTGCTATACCCAATGTACATATCATACAAAAAAGGCACATTCAACTAGTTAAGAGGGCCCATACACAATAATACAACATTTAAAAAATAGTAACTTTAATCAAGAGTTAATACAGTTAAGGATAAAAATATTAAAACTGTATAAGGGACAAAAACAGTAGTTTAATGCTGTATAAGGAAATGAAAATTAAAGTTGTTAAGGGCCTCAACTGATGGGTTCTTAGAAACCAAAGACCTAGAGAATTAGAGACCATGTTTTAAACACAACAATGCATCAATCGCCCTAAAGAAGTTTGAAAATATGGGATGCACAAGGGCAAATCCTATGTCATGCTGCTTGGAACCCCAAAAGAAACTGATTTTCCTTTAACTAATGTTTATGGTGAAATCCACAAATGGATTTAACAGATCAAGATGAATGATATGGATGCACAAGGCACATGACAGGGAACACGACATATTCTTACAGACTATGAAAGAGATAGATGGAGGATATGTTTGCATTTATAGAGGGAACCCCGAAAGTAGGGAAATCATAAGAAAAATGTACCATTAAAACTAGTAATGTAGATTTTGAAAATGTATATTTTGTGATAGAGTTGGTGAGAATAAAAACAAAAAGAGAGATGTGTAAAAAATAGACAGATGGATTGATGTGAGTACAAGAATTGATAGAGTTTGGAGAAAATAAAAACACAAAAGAGAGCCGTGTGGAATTAAAAAACCAACAGAAGTTGAATTTGGTGAGTTAAAAGAAATAGAGAATTTGTGAGTTAGAAAAACAAAAAAGAGATTGAATATATTAAAACAACAGAGTGTATTGGACTTGAATTGGAGTCTAATCTGGTAACTCAAAAGTTAATGCTGCTAAAAGGCATAAACTTAATATACTGCTGGTCATAGTTAAATTCTTTTTTTTTCTGCTAGGCATAAAGTTGAAAATTTGCTAGGTAAAAGTTAATGCGCTAGGACATATCTTACTACTACTGTGAAAGTAATGCTAAGCTTAAGGCATAACTTACAACTTGCAGGTGAAAGTTAATGCTGCTAGGACATAACTTACTACCCCAACTCACTTGCAGCGTGAAAGTTAATGCTATTGAGGGTATTTATCAGTAAAAACTTCGAATAAGATTTCAATCAATCATTTAATCGATTTTACTCTTTTAAATACTCTCTAATCATAAACCCTAACTCAATTTTATCATCCATCATTAAAACCCAGCACAAATGGCGAATCTAAAGTTTGCAGATACTCATAACATGGTCATGTTTTTGTCTAAACCTGCAGAAAGTGAAGGGTTTGAACAAATTGTGGATTTCTTGAATGCAAACCCTATAAGATATGCATTAACGATCAATCCCACTATATATACTTCATGCATTGAACAATTCTTAGCTACTGTCAAGGAAAAAACTATCGATGGAGAAGTACAGTTATAAGCCCTAGTGGATGAGAAAAAGATAATCATAACTGAATCAACTGTGAGAAGAGATCTTCAAACTTGAAGATGCGAAGTGTTGAAATTACTACACCAATGCACACACATCTTTGAACAACTTGCATTAATGGGGTATGCGCAGGTTTCACAAAAACTCACTTTCTATAAAGCATTCTTCTCCTCACAATGGAAATTCCTTATTCATACTGTTTTACAATGCTTAAGTCCAAAAACAACTGCATGGAATGAATTTAGTAGCACTATGTGTTGGGAATTACGTTTTCCTAACTTAAGAAACCTGACAATAGCAATAGTTAGACTGATAGTTTATAGTTAGTACTTGATAGTACAAAATGTTAAGTACTATCATTAGTTAGTACGAAAGAGAAAATAGTTAGAATACCGAGTTTAAGAGAATGTAATGAGATATTTTTTAGAAAATATATGTAAACGCGTTTTGTAAGCCTGTTAGGGTTACATCCTATAGTCCAATAAAAATCCCACTTGGCATAGGTTTAGATACAACCTCAAGATACTCAGCTAGAAAAATCATATCTAACTAGGATTAGTAATCCAGTAATCATTCAAAGCAATTAATAGAAGTATTATTTAGTTTCTTCATTGTATTTCCTTAGTACTTGTGTTAAGAATTCCTCCCGCATTAACACATAGTATATTATAATCAAGTGTTTCTACCTATTCAAATGTATTATAACATTCTTGCTATACATCCTTATAGGCCTGCATAGATCTAATCATAAGGGACCTCAACAAGTGGAAAACAGAGCCAGTGAGAACTCAGAATAAGAAGAACAATCTAATCCAGTTAGAAACCTTCATCCTCAAAACTAAACATTCGCATCACAATGATGAAATATCACCACCACCCACCACCTTACCACCATCATCAATCTCAAACTACCAACCCAACAAACCTACCTCAAACAGATAATCAACCATCAAGCTGCCTATTCTCAAGAAGGGAGAATATGATATCTGGCCTATGAAGATGGAGCACTATTTGGCCCATACAGACTATCCAATCTGGGAGTATTACAAACATAGAATGTACTATATCAATCCTAATCAACTACAGATACATCAGACAAATTAAGGTTTTGCCTCCTAAACTCATAATAGATTGTACCAGATAAAGAGAAGAAAAGCAAGGACCACCTTAGCATATGGCCAACCAGAAATCATCTTGCTAAGTTCCATAAGATGACAGATGCAAAAGAAATTGGATGCCATCAAAATCTAGATGTGGTGTAAATGACGAATCCAGAGCAGATGCAAAAAGTATATCTTAAGCAAACAGTTTTGAAGATTCTCAGTATCCAACACAAAGGCTTCACAAAGGCTATGACAGTTCTCAAAGTCTTCTGAGTCAGTTAGAGATCATGAGCAGGTGTATCAACTGAGATGCTAATAAAAATTACCTAAGGAACCCTCAACCTTCTGCCAGGTACACAAGTTCCAAAATTATGAGAACCAAACCAGGGGTTGGGGACATCATAGTTTTGATATCTGTACAATATTCTAAAGTTTTTGAGAGTGATATTAAAAATACGTCTACTACATCATCCTCAAGCTCACAAAAAGTAGTTTTTGTTTCTGAGAACACTAGCATACTATTAAGTTAGATACCGCTTATTGTGGTTCCCAATTCTTCTGGTCAAAACTCAAAGTATGAACAAAATTCATCATACTCACTTCTTGCTAATCAATCAAGTTGCCCTCTACTGATTATATGACTTAGAACAGATGATGAATATGACCTTGAAGAAATAGACGCTTAAAGTGGCAAGTGGCCATGATCACAATGAGAAATGAAAAAGTTTTTACAAGAAGACTGTTATGAAAACTACAGTTTGATTGCAAAAGAACCATTGGTTTTGATAAAACCAAAGTAGAATGCTACAATTGCCACAAGACAGGGCATTTTACTAGAGAGTGTAGAATCAAGGGAAATCAAGATAATAGGAGGAAGAGCATGGAATCAGGAACAAGGATGGAGCAGAACTAAGACAGAAGAGGATTCAAAAGCAATCGGTGATAATTGATTGAGAAGTGAGGTGATTAACAAATCCATTCAGAAGATGAAGATTATGCTTTGATGGCATGCCAATAGCTCAGACTCAACACAACGAAAGGTAATTTCAATTCAAATAAAGTGTAAAAAGTCTTATGCTAAATCTTAAAAACCTGTAATGATGCTTCCAGAGAGAACAACTTAGTGATGCAAGCATAGAAATAAAAGCATATTCTCCAAGGAACATAAGAAAGTTTGAAGCAACATTTAATTACTCCATCACAAGGACAAAACTTTGGTATGAACAAAAGATAAAGTTTAATAAATAGATTTTAGAATATAAAACAGATGTTCTCCAACATACATAATTAAATTATTTGCAACGCCAAAAAGAAAAAGAAATTTACAGGCAAACGTAGAAAAATGCATAATTCTTCTAAGAATCTTAGTAAACTGTCTAAATACCCAAATAAGTGCTAATGATAAGTTTGGCTTGGGTATGGGATCACAGATGATGAATTTTTTGATCTATAAAAGTGAGTGTTGCAGAGTGTTTTTATTAATAATAAAGAGTGAGATAGAAAACCACAACTTTGTTATGATAGGTTTGTTACAGCAGAAGGAATGCATGCTGTACCCCCACCCATGACAGGGAATTATATGCCCTCTGGACCTGAAATTGAAGTAGATTACTCACAATTTACATATGGTCCAAAACAGACTCAACCTAGTGAATCTGAATCACAATCAAGTGAATTTGATACCTGTGAATCTTAAAATTATGCATACCCAATCGAATTAGTGTTGAACAAGTTGTCAAATGAATCTAATGTTAGAATGTCAACCTAAGGTATGTTCTAGATGCTCCTTCATATGAGGAGTATGAAATCAGAATAGAGAAGATGAGTATTTGTCTATACCAACCAAACAACAAGGAAACACCTAGTTTTTGCTAACACAAGTAAAAACTCCTAGGGAAAATGTTAAGAATCAGTTCACACATAGTCAAAAACCTAAAGTTGACAAGGAAAGAAATGGGGTATGGGTTTAACAGTAAAGCATGTTTTGTAAGTGGTAGTCCTTATAACATTTAATTAGAGATTGTGAATTTCCATGAGAAGAAGGATAGGCAAGAAAAAAAGTCAGACTTAAACAAATGGTTGGAATAATTTGCAAAGATTATGAATAAAAAACACAACACCGATTTTCCTTCACATTCCTAACTAAACTGGTAAAATTCCAGTTAATACAGCAAAATATAGCTAGCAGTACTAAAATTTTAAAAGTACTGCTAGGCCAAAGTTTTAAGCATCAACAAACATACTAACTAGTACTCTTAACATGCATGAAAATTAATACTGTTAAGCCCATTGTGAATAGAGTTAGACCAGCAAATTGACTTTTTACAAAACTCATTCACCATCCTCAAGGCCTTACAAAAGGACAACAGTCCTTAGAACAAAATTTTACAAATCAAAAAGCTAATACTGCTAAGGTAAAAATGCAGTGTAGGTACTGTCGGGGTGAAAAAGTGAAACTGCTGTCTAAGTCCTCAGCAGGTTTGATAATAGGAGACCACACAGAAAAAACTGGCAACAATATCTCCATATACAATAGTGGATCTTAATTTTGAGAAACTGTTATACTTTCAAAATCCACTAGACAGACTCAAGCCCAAACAGGCATGGGTCCCTAAGAGAGTCTAATCTCTTCTTTTAGTGTCAGGATTTCCCATAGAGCTCTAAAGCAAAAGTAATTGTTTTGATAGTGTATGTTGTCCAGCACATGACTGAAGCAAGGCCTACCTGCCTGAATTTCAGACTTTAATGGTGGCCCTGTGCTTTTGGAGGTGTAAAGGTTTATAATCTCTGTAAAGGTAAAATTAAAACGGGTAAGTTAATATGAGGATGTATGCTTTTGTAAAAAAGAACTTCACATCAAGCATTTCAAATCGCTTTTATGTTGTGCAACAAATATGTGACCAAAAGAACCAGTTCTTTTTATCTAGACTCTAAATGTCTTTGTTTGTCTTCTGATTTAAGTTACCATGATGAAAATCAATATTACACTTAAAATTCCGCCAGACAAAACAATATGTACAGTTTCCAATTTAGAGAACATTGTTCTTTTAGAGAGGAGTATGGTCTTGTTTTAATTGCAAAGGGTCTACAATTGATGAATCTAACAAATGGCAATAGGAAGTTTGGTCAATTAATTTCAAAAACCTAAACAAACTTTGTAAATGGAAACCTTAAGAGGTTTACCTTCAAAGATTTTTTCAAAATGGAGCCACACTTGTGTTGCTTGTACAGCAAAGGAAAGCAACACAAGGCCTCCTGTAAAGGCCCCCCAAAACATAAGCTCAATTATATCCACCTTTAAACATCTTCCATATGGGATTTGTTTGGACCTACTTCTGTAAGGATTAAAAACATAATGACCCTATTGCCTTGAAACACTTGATGATTTAAGCAGGTTTAGTTAGGTATTTTTCTTAAAGAACTAAGAGATGTAAACTAGTGCAATCCTTAAGACCTTTATAAGACAGATAGAGACCAATTGAATCAAAAAGTTAAAAAACCAAAACCCATTAGATGTGATAATTGTATAGAAATTTAAGCCAAAGGGATGTTATGAAATTCTTCTGTGGACAAAAGGGATCAAGAGGGAATACAGTAATGCCATAAACTCACAACAAAACGGTTGCCTGCGAGAAGAAATAGGACCCTTATTGAGGCTGATGCTAGGACCCTGCTTTGCAGATTCATTTTTTTTACCTAACACTTTTTGGCTGAAGCATTTAGTACTCTTCTTTTTATAGGTTATATTTCAAACGAGGGTATTAGTGACCAAGCCTCAAATAAGACAACCTTATATAAACTTTTCAACTGGTAGATATACCAGATTAAATTATATAAGACCTTTGGGTGCCATGTGACCATCTTGAAACCATTGACCACACTGGGGCAAGTTTGCCTGGAAATCAATGATGGATATTTTAAGTTGGTAAATCTCTACAAAGCAAGCTTTTAGAGTATACAATATGAGAAACCAAAAAGAGTTATAGAAAACCGCACATCAACTTCTTAGAGAACAAACCAAATGCTTGCAGGAAGGACCACCTTGGGCTTTTGATCTTGATTATTTAACCGAGGTCTATGAATTATCATCCTGAAAGATCAGAGAATCAAGCCCAATCCTGCATGCCAGTCAACATGAAGCTAACAACGATGCAGGTACAGAAGACATTATTGATGCAGAGGATTCTGAAAAAGAGGATGAATCTGCTCAAGACTGCTTTGTACTGCCAATATGGCCTTCTTATTCTTCAACAATTACTCCTGCTTTAAAAACAGATGATAAGAGAGAAGGTCCAAGAGAAGAAGAACAAGTCTTTATGGATGAACTTGAAAGACTTAAGAGGCAAGAAAAGGAAGCTAATGAGGAAGCTGAAGCTCTCAGGAAGAAGTTTGAACAAGAAACTGAGAACTTGGTTATACAAGCTAAAGCTAGCAGTACTAACCTAGTTAATACTGTTAGCATACCAGTTAGTACCGCCAGTCCTAATGAGGGACTATCTCTTTCTGAACCAACAAATCCTGAAGAAGATGATTCAGAAATACCTCCACTTGAGGATATTTATCAAAATTCTACTGATGGTATCTTTACTACTTCATCTTATGATGACGAGGGTGCAGTGGCTAACTTCACAAGCAAAATTCCAGCTCATGCTTTTGTTAGCTATGTTCAAAAGCAAAAGAGAAATAATCATAAGGACTTCCAGCATTGTTTATTTGCTTACTTTTTATCTCAAAATGAACCTAAGAAGATTTCAGAAACTCTTGAAGATGAAAGTTGGGTTGATGCTATGCAAGAGGAATTGCTGCAGTTTAAGATACAGAAGGTTTGGGTTTTAGTAGA
>BQNB010109876.1:0-22663 GCA_026074375.1 Tanacetum coccineum
GAACGTCTTCAAGAACAAAACGTTTAAGTAACAGGTTTCCACGATAAAAACGATGTCAATCCACATAGTGGATGAGAAATAGTCATTTGCAATACGCGTGGTAGGATCATATACCCTATTAAATGCCAGAATTAGCGCGAGGAAAAACGAGTTTTATGTCATAATAAGATCAAAATATGACTGTTGTAAAAGTACGCTTAGAAACATAGCGTAATAATAATAGCATAGAAATACTACGAGTGTAGAAAGTATCCAAATCACATCATCCAAGCCTTGCCCATCCTCGAGCAAATTCTTCAAAGGTCTTAAGCCAAGTAGCAACTTGAATCTTAATTTCACAACTCATCAAACAAGAACTGTCATGAACTTAAGTTAGAAGTTGGTAAAAGGCTCAATGTTTTTGAAAAATCGACTCAACTTTGGGGTCGCTCAGAAACAAAATCTTGAATCACTAAACACGGTGTTTGTGAACAAGCACTCCTACTCACATTCGCAGCCAAAACAGTTGGCTTAATAATATGATGAAATACGACGAAGACGTGACCGAAATATAGGTCGACGTAACTCTAATAGCAAAGAATGAATGTCTCCACATGTCGTGCATACATAGTTCCCCTACTGCTCGCCTCGAGCTCTGACTCGGAATCTATCGACGAGTCCTTCTCAAGGTCTTATGCAGGATAAAGGTACAAAGAGTAGTTAAGTGTACGTCGCGACTTACTCACGGAATCACCAGCGTGCGAAGACAATCTATGGGACATGCTGTGACTGTAATGGTGTCTGAAATAACAATGTGCTAAGGGACTGTGTAACAATTATAATAACAGAAACCAACGTAAAAGCAAACTCAGAACATAAATAAATCAATCAGAGACAACATGATGTATTTAAGCACAAATAGTAAACATCTAAAAGTATGCAGTATACGATGCACATAATTCCTAGTACGCTTTTCAGTGACCAAAGTGGAAAGTCGGTTTTGAATCTTGTTTAAAATAAAGACTATACCAAGTGTTGCATGATACTCCCTAAATTAGACATACTTGATCAAGTTATGTCTAATTTAGGTCTAATGATGCAACCACTCGAACTAGTCGACTCGTTTCATGTTTGGTGTTTTTAGAAAAAGAAAATCATTTTGGTTATAGTTCGGATTTTTATTTATGATTATTGACATTAACTTAATGACCTTTGAGCATATCGTTGATCGTTAAGACCGTTAACTAGGATCATAGGTCTAAGGTGTGTTCGTATAACTATGGTTCCTAAAAACATAAGCATTTAATAATAAAAATGACACGACCATGTAAGAGTGACTCAACAAATAATTAGAAGGAGTCAAAATGTCAAATGTTTGCTATCGGTTACTGACATCAAAATAGATAGTTGTCATACCGGCCTTCTTTATAGAAGGGTACCGGCCTACCTGAGCATTCAGTCTCCCTTTTCTAATCTTATGACGGGAAACATCAATCCAACTATTCAAATATCAACCAAATATTCAAACAAGATTGAGAAAATAGCATATATCACCAAAATGCAAGAGTGACATCTCATAAACATAAATAAGCTTTTGATAATAATTCAATGAACTTAATACCATGAAGTAAACATACAGTGTTTTTAAATGAACATGGAAAAATAAAATCATAGTTTAGTTCTGAATAACTAACTATTCTAATAAAAGCCTATGGTTCTTAATGCTTGCAATCACCGCTTCATGGTTTTTGGTTGGTGAGGTGGTTAAGGCGTTCAAGAATATGGTTGAGCATGAAACGCATTTCGTCCCTTATCTCATGGACAAGAGATTGAGTTCGTTGGGAATGAAGGTTTGTGGTGGTGGAATAATTGGTCGAAAGGGTGGTATGGTGGAAGTTTAGAGTGTTTGGAAGGTGGTGGTAGGGTAGGATGATGGTGGTATCATTTAAGAGATGGTGGTGGTGGTGTGAGGTACAAGTCCATTTTGCACATTTTATGCATTATGGAGAGCGGTTCAATGTCATGGGACAAGTCTTGAAGTTGCCTAATCTCTTCCATGATTTGTTCCCTAGTCATGAAGGGTTCCAGTTGAGCACAAAGTCTATTTCTTCTTGAGAGGTTAGTAGGTGAAAATAAGGGCTCAAATTCCATGGGATCGGGATGATGGAGTGTTTGGTTCTTGGTTTGATCAAATGAGGGTAAAGGTGGTGGATTTAAACTTCTTAGAGGTAAGTCATCAATGTTGTTCAAGCAAGTGTGAGGAGATGTAGGGGGAGAATAAAATGTGAGTGCTCGGGGAGCAAGTGGTAAAGGCTCGATTGGTTGAGAGAGGAGTGTTTGGCTAGCGTTTGGTGGAGTGACGGACAGGGTGAGAGTTGTGGATATCATTATGTTGTGATTATTTTAAGGTTCACGGATTGCTGAAGACACGTCTATGATGTTTGTTTGACGAGTCTTGTTTGGAGGATTTCTTGTTGAGGAAGAGGCACTTGAGACCATTTTTGGTGTGTTGAACAAGGAAAGTTTGAGAGTAGAGGATCACAGGTTTTGGAGATGGAAGGATGGTTTTTGCAAGATTAACCAAGGCTTTAACTTATAGAACCAACCCATACAAAACAATAAATGCTTAAAGCACTACCTTTTCTCTAAACTTAATCATTACTTTTAGGTGAAGTAAGTCAAAATAAACTATTAGACAGCCTTCCTATAGATATAAATAAACTAAATATAGTGTTGGATTCACAATTTAACTACCCAAAACGGCAAAAAGCCTACTGTATAAATGGCATGCATGGTACCTTTTGCAGAAAAAAACCGCCCTTTGCTGCACAGGGTATCAGCAGCTGCACACTAGCACACTCCAAATTCAAAAAATCTAAAAACATGGCAACTGATTTCTAGGACTATTTTTCTTCCTAAAAGGTGATTAAAAAACTTTCCTAGATGATGCAAGAAACTTTTCGAGAGATCAAAGGAACTAAGAACCTATGCATTCTAAATAAACCAAACGCTCCTTAATCTAGATTATCATTTAGCCAAGCATCCTAAAATATATTACAACAAGCACAATTTTTTTGTCTACAAACCAACATTCGAGTATTCGATACATACGACCAAAGGGACAACCAGAATTCATACCCAAACACATATCAAATTGTTTAACCAAACACAACCATTTGAAAGTAACTTCACCGATTTAGCACACTCCTACTTCTTTTTCTTCCCAAGGTTGGAAAGGAAATTACCAAAGCACTTAAACATCCATTTGGTTTGCTTAAACTCCTTTGATGCTCCTTCGGGTATGGGTGGAAGTTGGTCACAATACTCAACGGGATCGAGAGTAAAATTGTCAATGGGATCTCGAGGAAGTTTGAGGGTGTGGTCTTTTTCCTTCAATCATGATCCTTTGTGTTTGACCTTCGGTGAGAGGAACCATGACATGGTCCACGAGGTAGTGTACATCGGTTATAAGGTATGGTTGAATGGTGAGAACATGCCTATGAAGGCGAGTGAGGAGCATTACACAGGGAAGCACCATCAAGTCGCTTTTGATCACACTAGCCATTCTTTTGGCCATGTAATAGGCGAGGTTGAATGGTTTTCGGTTTACAAGATAATAGAGCATGTACACAAGGAAAGCATTTAGATGATCCTTATTCCCTCATAGGCAAATGTAATTTTCACTAAGAATGGTTTCCCATTTTCTAAAAATAGGCTTCATTTCAGAGAGCACCATTTGATAAGGGTCGAGAACAACTGACTTGTCCTTAACGGTGAGGTGTTTGGTAGGAGGTCTTTCATTGAAGATAGTGTCACACACTACATTTGGATCATCTAAAGGAGTTAAATAGATGGGATTGGCATCGATGCAATTTGAAGAGAAGCAATAGACCAATTGGAAGAGAACATGCATGCACCCTCACATAGGACACAAAGTATTTGAGAAAATTGATTGAGACGGAGAGTAACTTCAAAGTTTCTAATGATGAAGGCACTAGAAATTGTTTGGTCTTCATTTCGAATGATACTACCGCTCTTATAGAACTCGAGAATAAATATGGGAAAAATTTGTTCGTTAATATCTAAAAGACTAATGTGTTTTAAAAAGCTTTAAATTTATAAGATTGAAATTACCGGTTATTAGACGGAAACACACGGGTAAAAGTATAACCCCCGTATGTAGTACAATCTTTTTAGGTAAGACCAGGTCGTCCACAGGGATTTGCGTAGTGTTCGAATAATCAGATGAAAAATAAACTTTAACAGATTTAAAGTAAACTGAACTGAATTCAATAATGAGGAAGATGACTACTCAGATAATTTCATATAACTTATAAGCAATGGTGATAGTTACGATCTCAAACTTAGGACTTTAATTTATAAAAAGGGTTTTCTCGTTAGAAAACGTTTTCGCAACTCAACTTGTTTAACTTAAGACTTATATTTAGTTAACTCAATCAAATGTGTCACTAAAATAATCTAGTTATTATTATATCAAATCTATTTTGTTTATCAAATAACGTAAGTGGATTTCTCGTCACAAACGATAAAGATCGTAGACAAATCTTTAAAACTATATAGTTCACCACGGGTCTTTCGACCTATACCGATGTGAGTATATAATCAAATTTGATAAGATTGGACATGATAGGATTTTAACATAAGATTAAGATTTACAAGATCGTAATTATACCAAACGCTTATTCATTATACTATTTTCTTCGAGTAGTCATGAGAGAATTAGCCTCTCATGGCTATGAAGTTCATAACAAAATTAAGAAGATAAACAAGAAACATACTATGTCCAGGTAAGAATATGGATCAAACTCTACCTGATACAAGTATAGAATCGTAGTACAACCTTTATTTCTTCTAAATTCTATGATTTTCTTCTTCGTTCTTTATGGTTTGATATTCTATCTTCAACTTCAAGTGTTTGTGAAGTAGAATATGATTGAGGGAATCGAGAGGAATGATAATGATTTGATGAAGAGATGATTGATTGATATTGAGATATGAAAAAGTATGTGAAATTCGGCTTTATTTATAGGCTAAGTGGGGGTCGAAGCGCACAAAGATATTTGTGCGGCGTACTTTGGTTAAGTCGGTAGGAAAATCATAAATGCTGCTTGGATGTGCGGCGCACAAAAGAAATTATGCGGTGTACTTGGTGAGTTAATGCATACTTCATTTAATTTCATTTAATTATTAGACTTAGTAGGAACTGCGGTGCACAAAGGGAATGTGCGGCGTACTTATGGTCTTTTTCAGCTTTGGTCCTTTCTTTTCTTCTATCTTGCTTTCCATTAACTATAAACACTTGAACTTTGTTCTTTTTGAGCTCGGGATGACTTCAAGTGAACTTGCATATAATTCATGCTATTAAGTATCGAGAGTTCACGAGAAATGATAAAATATATATAAATAACGCCACTAAAAACATGTATAATTAAGGCGTTATCAAATCCCTCCACACTTAGCTGTTGCTTACCCTCATGCAATTAAAGCGAGAAAAAAAGATCATTTATCGTGACGTGAAGAAAATTTGGATTTAACAAGTGTTTATTGGTTTAGATAAATTTTCAGGCATAGACACATAACAGAGCACCTCACAAAGGATGTGTTTGATTTTTAATTCACTTGAGCCACTCAAATAGGGTTTGTAATTGTGAAGACACTCAGATTCGCATACATAATCTAGACAGCTACCATAGGCTTGTACAAGACACATAAACATGACCGATGGGGCGTGAGCACCAGACAAAATCTCAAAGGGGCAAAACTTGATACCGATGAGGGTGAATAGCATATACTGATCTCTTGTGCCAAAACTTAAGCCTTAAACTTTATACTTATATATATATATATATATATACCATTGTGATAACTAAGGCTGGCACGAAACTTCTTTCTTTCAACTTTGATTTCTTCAGCGGAATAGCCTTAAAAAGGGAGTGCTGCAGATACAGGAGCTTACTGGATTTATAACACCTCATAACATATGATTTTATCTAAAATTTAATCTCACTGCGGTCTAGTAAATGATGATCAAGCAAAAGTTCTAGAGCTTACTAAATTACCGGCTCACTCATATAATTTTCAACCAATACCATTGCTCTAGAAAAGGCGACAAATTACAAATACACAGCCGTAACGACGGATGAGACACTTGTAATTGCATTCAAACCTTAACTCGAACAAGCTAAAGGCATCAATTATCTTAGGTACCAAAGGTGGATACCCGAATTTTTTTAAGGCTTTAAATTCTCACAATTTAGTGGACTGGTTTTGTGCTAGTTATAGTGTCAATCCGGTTGGACTTGCCTTAGTAAGAGCATATTTTATATTTAAAAGAATAAGCAAATATATATTAATTTTTAAGATTTTAAGATTTCATAAAATATCAGTTGAAAATTAAATTTTTTTATAGGGCAGACATGGAGGGATATGATTAATTTTTCCTATTTAGCTCCCCCTCCACACTTAAGTTAAACATTGCCCTCAATGTGATAACTGATAAACTAGAAAACACAAAAAATTAAGGGAAAATGGTACTTCCCGAGGCATAGAGAAATGTAGCTGCAAAAGAGCTATCCTTGAGCATACGTGATGCGGATCGTTAACGGCCGAACAACATACGAATTAAAAGAACAATTGGATCGATAGAACTCGATCAAAGCAAAAGCTTTTATTATTATCAAAACTCAAAACATATCTCAATACAAAAAAAAGACCCTATATTTATAGGAAAACTAGAATAAATCTAAATAAAGATTGATTTGACTTTCCTTTTCCTAAATTTATAATTGATTAGAAATTGATATTTTCCTAACCAAAGTTTATTGTCAAACAAGAAACATAAATTAAAAAAAAGGAAAGTAAATATTTTAACTTTGACTAATCTGCATCATCCTCCCCCACTTGAGAAAAACTCGTCCTCGAGTTTGCCTCACTCGTCCCTTGTACTCGTAGCATCCAAATTTGTATCCCTTGCATCAAATTCTCTTTCTTTATAACGACTCGACCTCGAACCTTGATCGTCTTAAAACCCAATTTATCGACCATGGGTGGAGCTTTCAAATACCATTCTTGATATTTTTTACAAATCAAAAATTTGAATGAACTTTGGCTAACCTTGATAATAATACTTTTTCCAAACGACATCAACTCGTGTGATTTTGTATTGATGTCTTCCTCAAAATCAACACTTAAAATAGTTTGGATCATTGAAGAACAAAGATCATTAGCCACAACTACAACGTCTTCTATGTTGTCTTCTTCTCCACCAAATCCTCCTTTCCCAACAAATCCTTCTTCCTCCTCAATGACATCTTTAATATCAGTATCATAAACCGGCATCGATTCTTCTTCTTCATTATCGGTGTCATAAACAGGACACGATTCATCTTCCACAAACATGATAGGTTCTTTTTTAAAACTTGGATATTCGTTAACAAATGGATACTCCTCTTCCTCATCCCCTATATCCCAGATAATAGGTTCTGATTCGGTTTCCTTTGTCAACAAAGGGTTTCCTCCGCCAAAAGGATTGACGTCCTCTGACCCATCGTCCCAGACGTTGGACTCAGTTTCCGTCTCTTCTGCCGGCGAGTCCTGCTGTAACTGCGGGAACTCGAGTTCTTGAATCCGTTGCTTGAGGCTTGCGATCTTCACGTCACGTGGATCTGGTTCGTTGCCTCGTCCGGCGAATCTACGAATTAGATGCTCTCCACGATTTTCACTATTAAATAATGTTTAGTTGTGAATCATATCAAAAAATATGAATCAATTTTCTCAAACGAAGATTTCTCAATATTCTCAAAATAAAAACCTTCTCAATGGAACCGGAGCCTATATATATATATATATATATATATATATATATAAAATATCAGTTGAAAAAATTTTGGCTGGGCGAACATGGAGATATATGATTAATTTTTCCTATTTGGTCCCCTCCACACTTAAGTTGAACATTGCCCTTAATGTGATAACTGATAAACTTGAAAATAGGGAAAGTTAAGGGAAAACGGTACTTCCCGGGGCAGAGAGAAATTTAGCTGCAAAAGAGCTATCCTAGAGCATACGCCATAATTTTCTAGGCTATATTACCTGTAAAAGTAAACACACAAAAGGAAAATATTTTTGGTTTTTTTTAGAAAATAAAAATAGAGAAGATGAGTGGAATGAAATAGAGGAGGGACTCCCCCACACTTAAATAAAGCGCGGGTTGTCTACTGAGAAGCGCTTAAATTTTAAGAGAGTCATTGGCTAGACTCCTGCTTCTGAATTTCATTCTTTCGGAAAGAAGGGAGTGACTGCTTCCCTTTGATCATTATAATCTTCTTCTTCATGATATAGCTTCAATCAATGGCCATTAACGATGAATGTTTTTCCATCTTTTCCATATAGTTCAACATATCCGGATGGATATTGATGTTTTAATACGTATGGTCCTAGCCAACGAGATCTGAGTTTTGGCTGTTTGAATTTATATTTTGAATGAAAGAGCAATACTTTATTTCCATGTTTGAATTCTTTTCTCATCTTAAGTTTCCTGTCATGCCAAACTTTGCTTCTTGCCTTGTATAGACGAGAGTGTTCATATGCTTGATGTCTGAATTCATCTAACTCGTGTAATTGGAACATTCGTTTTTCACCAGCAACGATGAGATCAGGGATACAGTTTTTCAGGGCCCGGTATGCACTGTGTTTAATTTTAAATGGCAGGTGGCAGTTTTTACCGTATACGAGCTTGTATGGTGTTGTACCGGTTGGTGTTTTGAAAGCAGTACGAAAAGCCCACAAAGCATCATCAAGTTTTCTTGACCATATGGCAGGATTATCTTTAACAGTTTTTTCAAGAATTCTTTTAAGGGCTTTGTTCGTGTTTTCAACTTGACCACTTGTTTGAGAGTGGTACGATGTAGAGAATCGGTGGTTAACTCCATATCTTTTCATGGTTTTCTCCATAATCTTGTTGCAGAAATGAGTTCCTCAGTCGCTTATGAGAGCTTTAGGCATTCCAAAATGACAGAATAGTTTCTTTAGAAAAGTAATAACAACTCTGGCATCATTTGTTGGTAGAGTTTGTGCTTCGGCCCACTTAGATACATAGTCAATAGCGACTAAGATGTATTCGAATTTGTATGATTTAAGAAAAGGTCCCATGAAATCGATACCCCATATGTCGAAAATTTCGCATACTTGAATACTGTTTAAGGGCATCTCATTACGTTTTGAAATAGTTCCTGTCTTTTGACATGCTTCGCAAAGGTAAACTTGAGTATGAGCTTCTTTGATGATGGTTGTCCAGTAAAAGCCTGAGTCTAAGACTTTTTTAGCAGTTGTATTTGGTCCATAATGACCACCGGTGGGTCCGTGGTGACATTGATCTAAAATGGTTTGGGTTTCTGGTCCAGAGACGCAGCGTCTGATCATACCATCAGAACATACTTTGAAGAGGTAGGGTTCCTCCCAGAAGTAGTGTTTGAGGTCAGAGAAAAATTTATTCTTTTGTTGGTACATCATTCCTTTAGGCATGATATCACTTACCAAATAGTTCGCAAATTTGGCAAACCATGGTTCGTCTCTAGTGTCTATTTTCATGAGAGTTTCTCCATAAATTATCATCGACTTCACTGTCATCACTTATTTTATCATTTTTAATCAGAGAAAAGTGATTAGCGACAACATTTTTTGTACCTTTTCTCCCTTTATTTACGATATCAAATTCTTATAAGAGCAGTATCCAATGGATAAGCCGTGGTTTAACATCTTGTTTCTTGAATAGGTGTCTAAGAGCTGAGTGATCAGTGTGCACGATCGTCTTTGATAATACCAGATAGGATCGAAATTTGTCAATGCAAAGAGTACAACCATAAGTTCTTTTTTAGTGATTGTATAATTCTGTTGAGCTGCATTGAGAGTTTTGCTTGCAAAGTAGATTGGGTGAGAGTTTTTACCATCTTTTTGACCTAAGATTGCTCCAACTACGAAATCACTTGCATCAGCTTACGATCACAGGAGCACATGTGCACTTTTCTTTTAACAATTTGAATGCGTTGTGACATTCGTCATCGAATTCGAATGGAGTATCTTTTTCAAGCAACTTGGTGAGAAGACGGGCGATTTTTAAGAAATCTTTAATGAATCTTCGGTAGAACCCTGCATGTCCTAGAAAAATTCTAATACCTTTGATATTAGTAGGGGGTGTAAGTTTAGAGATTACGTCGATCTTTGCTTTGTCGACTTCAAGGCCTGCTTTGGACACCTTGTGTCCAGGTACAATTCCTTTTTTTACCATGAAGTGACATTTTTCCCAGTTAAGGACAAGATGTGCATCTTTGCAACGTTGAAGCATTTTATCAAGATTGTTCAGACAGTTACCGAAAGAGTTTCCAAAGACGGAGAAATTATCCATGAATACTTCGATGGATTCTTCGATCATGTCATGAAAGATAGCCAACATGCACCTTTGGAAAGTAGATGGAGCATTACATAAACCGAAAGGCGTTCTTCTATAAGCGTATGTACCAAAAGGACATGTGAACGTTGTTTTTTCTTGGTCCATGGGATCGATTGGTATTTGAAAGTATCCAGAAAAACCATCGAGGAAACAAAAGTATTTATTTCCTACGAGTCTTTCTAACATTTGATCCATGAATGGCAATGGGAAGTGATCCTTTGCAGTTGCTTCATTGAGTTTACAATAATAGATGCATGCTCGCCAACTTGTAACAGTTCTAGTTGGAACAAGTTCATATTTTTCGTTGATAACAACTGTGATACCTCCTTTCTTGGGTACACAGTGAATTGGAATTACCCAAGGGCTATCGGTGATTGGAAAAATGATACCTGTATCGAGAAGTTTAACAATTTCTTTTTTCACAACTTCTTGCATGTTTGAATTCAATCTTCTTTGTTTTTAAACAACTGGTTTTTTGTCTTCCAGGAGTTGAATTTTATGTTTACAGAAAGATGGGCAGATTCAAGGAATGTCTGTGGTTTTCCAAGCAAAGGCTTGCTTGTGTCTTTTAAGAACAGAAACTAACTTGTTTTTGTTTTGTTCAAAGAGCTGAGATGATATGATCGAAGAAAAGAGGGTTCTTCCAAGAATGCATATTCCAAGTTATCAGGAAGAGGTTTGAATTCAAGATCCGTAGGAGGTTCTTCAAGAGATGTTTTGATCTTATAATCGGTGTTAAAGGTGATTTTTTCAAATGGTGGTTCTTCAGTGTCAGATTCAGATTCAAAGTTTTCATCGGCAGTCATTGCCATAAATTCATCAAATTCAGCAAAAAGTTTTTCTTCGAGGATGGTTCCTTCGTTAGAATAGAGGATTTAACTACCTTTATCGAGAAGAGCATCGAAATATTCTTCTAATATTTCGTTGATGACATCGATACTGAAATATGTGTCATCGTTTGAGTAAGAATGTTTCATCGCAGGATCGATGTTAAAGATCATTCGTTCATTTCCAACTCCGATATTGAGTTGCTTCTGTTTAACTCGAATTACTGCATCGGCAGTGTGAAGAAAAGGTCTTCCTAAGATAAAGAGAAATTTACTGTAGAGATTCGTTTTCATGTTGAGAAAAGGGTCGGATTTCTCCAAGGAGTCGATCAAAAAGAGCTGGGGGAAAGAAATGGCTAATGAAATCGGTTTTAAGTTCATCCCACGTTTTGATAGTTCCTTCTTTAATTCGTACAACTATGTTTTTGCTTCTCCAGTGAGTGATAGGGGAACCATCATTAGGCGGACAGCTTCATTCTCGGTGTCTCTGTATTTAAACATATCACATATTCCGAGGAATTCGTGAATGTGTTTATGAGGATCGGTTTTGATTCTACCATCGAATTGGTTTCCTTTGACAAGAGTCAAGTGATTCTACCATCGAATGGTTATTGCGGAATCAGGAGTCAGAGCGACAACACGGTCGACAGCCCACTTGGGTTCATCATCCATGGGATTGAGGTTTTGAAGGGTAACGAGAAAATGACGGAAGTAATTGATGTCGAGAATTAGCGCGTAGACAACTCTCGGCTGTTGAGGTGGCTCGTTTCTTTGTTCGAATGGAACTCTTATGTTTCGTCGATGAAGTCTTCGATTCAGAGTACGTTCAGGTTCAGGTAATGGTTCGACAAGTTCAGAGTTAGAAGCACGTGTATGCATCCAAAGGAGAATTTGTATGGGTCAGTTTGCCAGAAAACAGTACGGTGATTTTTTTTTTAAAGAGAGGGAATGTTAAAAATTATTTTAAAAGTTTGATTACAGAACAGCTTTGAAATCCCTGGCAACGGCCCCAAAAACTTTTGATGTGTTTAAAAAAGCTTTAAATTTATAAGACTAAAATTACCGGTTATTAGATGGAAACACACGGGTAAAAGTATAACCCCCTATGTAGTACAATCTTTTTAGGTAAGACCAGGTCGTCCACAGGGATTTGCGTAGTGTTCGAATAATCAGATGAAAAATAAACTTTAACAGATTTAAAATAAACTAAACTGGATTCAATAAGGAGAAAGATGACTACTCGGATAATTTCATATAACTTATAAGCAATGGTGATAGTTACGATCTCAAACTTAGGACTTTAATTTTTAAAAAGGGTTTTCTCGTCAGAAAACGTTTTCACAAATCAACTTGTTTAACTTAAGACTTATATTTAGTTAACTCGATCAAATGTGTCACTCAAACAATCTAGTTACTATTATATCAAATCTATTTTGTTTATCAAATAACGTAAGTGGATTTCTCATCACAAACAATAAAGATCGTAGACAAATCTTTAAAACTATATAGTTCACCACGGGTCTTTCGACCTATACCGGTGTGAGTATATAATCAAATTTGATAATCAAAGTTGATAAGATTGGACACGATAGGATTTTAACATAAGCTTAAGATTAACAAGATCGTAATTATACCAAACGCTTATTCATTATATTATTTTCTCCGAGTAGTTATGAGAGATTTAGCCTCTCATGGCTATGAAGTTCATAACAAAATTAAGAAGATAAACAAGAAACATACTATGTCCGGGTAAGAATATGGATCAAACGCTACCCAATACAAGTATAGAATCATAGTACAACCTTTATTTCTTCTAAATTCTATGATTTTCTTCTTCGTTCTTCGTGGTTTGATCTTCTATCTTCAACTTTAAGTGTTTGTGAAGTGGAATATGATTGATGGAATTAAGAGGAATGATAATGATTTGATGAAGAGATGATTGATTGATATTAAGATATGAAAAATTGTGTGAAGTTCGGCTCTATTTATAGGCTGAGTGGGGGTCGAAGTGCGGCGCACAAAGATATTTATGCGTCATACTTTGGTTAAGTCGGTGGGAAAATCATAAATGTTGCTTGGATGTGCGGCGCACAAAAGAAATTGTGCGGTGTACTTGGTGAGTTAATGCAGACTTCATTTACTTTCATTTAATTCTTAGACTCGGTAGGAAGTGCGGCGCACAAAGGGAATGTGCGGTGTACTTATGGTCTTTTTCAGCTTTGGTCCTTTCTTTTCTTCTATCTTGCTTTCCAATAACTATAAACACTTAAACTTTGTCCTTTTTGAGCTCAGGATGACTTCAAGTGAACCTGCATATAATGCATGTTATTAAGTATCGAGAGTTCAAGAGAAATGATAAAATATAGATAAATAACGCCACCAAAAACATGTATAATTAAGGCATTATCAAAGACAATCAAAGTTGATAGCCAAAAAGACTTCGCGGATGTTGGAATCATCAAGAAAAAAAAGGGTAAACGTCGCGACCTTCATGAAAAAAGCGTCGCTCGAGATTCTTAATGATGGCTCTTTCATCGGAGTTGAAACATGGATGGATTTCGACATCTTGAACCTAAAGAGATTTTTCCAATCAAAATAAGCAAAAGGAAGTTTCCGATATATAAGTTTGTTTAATGTTTATACTCAAGGTATATGTCGAATATTCTTGATAAATCGAAAATTAAGTATGATGATGTTTTTGATAGAAAAAAATGTTTACACAAATTCCTTTTTGAAGTCAAGTTGATGAGATTATAACATGTTTTTACGAGTATTAACAATGTCTTAACATTTCATTTAACCCATGTTTGTTTTTGATTATTCGAAAATTTATTTGACATCGTGTTTATATGCATGAAACGATTTTCAATTGAAAAGGAGGATGCATTTCCTAACTAAGGAAATCTTAGATAGTTAATTACGTTAAATTCATCGATTCTGAATGATTAATTTTAACAAGCCTTAATTTTAATAAGAATATGAATCTAAGTTTTAAATCAAAGAGCAGATTTATGAATAATACTTACAATGTGGTGAACAAGACTTGTTTTGATGACGATTTGACCAAGAAAGCGATAAGGTAGATGAAGATTCGTCAATCTAGGTTTTGGAAGAAAACAATTTTTGAAATAGTGAAGTGATAAAGAAAAGGAACTGACATATTCAATCTATCAGACATACTGATCCCACGGTACCTTCCTAAGGAGGGTACCGACCTTCATAAACGAAGGGTACCGGGGAAATAATAAAAAATATATTTTATTTTATATATACGTGTATAATTTTTAGTAGTTGTGAGTTTTGGCCTAACAATATTTTAGCTAGTTTTACTTTTATTAATGTTTTTATTAGTTAGTTTGCCACTTTATTTTATCCGGGTGTTTTAACGAGTGGCGGAGGGGATAAGACTTTTATATAGAAATAGGAAAGAATATGCGACAAACACAAAACACATAGGAAAACATTACATATATTTTATTTTAATGCTTAATGCAATACAAATGATAGGAAATACAACGGAAACGTATAAAGCTAAAACAAGGAACACATCTCCATGCGAAAACTTAAATATCATGTAGATGAGCATTAAGAGCGAGATGATGATGACGATCATGATGGGACTTAACATTTCCAAGAGAAATTCCATGGATGGAGGAGATCGGTAAGTTAAAGTGAGAGTGAAAATGGGATAGTTTGATTTTTGAAATGAATAAGAGTGGTAGTGGAAGAGAAGAAATTATATAAAAGAGGAAGTGGCCGTTTGGTTTTATGGGTTTCGTGAAAAAGAGTTTAAATTTGAATAATGAAGCTTAATACCCAAATGTTTACGTTTAGACATAAGTATTTAGACGGAGAAATCTATACTAATGGTACGGAGATGATTTTCGGGTGAAGCGAGTAGAATGTGCTAGACCGATGCCCCAAAAAATTTCTTAGAATAATACAACTAAGTATTAGATCACATAGGGTCCAACAAGATAATTACGAATAATCCTATATAGAAGAACATAAATGGATCATAAAGTCCACATATCAATCGATTCACTCTTATCGAATAACATATATTCAAGGAGCATAAACAAGGATATAATTCGAAGACGTAGCTCTTAGCGTTTTAATCCGATTTGTAAACGTTTGAATCCACATAGATTCATGATGCTCATATATTAATGATCACAACCAAAGAAGGTTTTTGAATAGTTGTATTTCTTTTTGTTTTAAGCCCAAGATATCTTTTACCAAAAAATGTACAATTATTATATTTGGAAAAACACATTTAAGAGATTAATGGATTTTAATCCATGCTTTTGGTTTTGCCTTTAGGAATGATGTGTGTTTAAAAAAAATATTTTGACAAATTTCTTTAAATATTTGGTCTAAAAGAATTAGTGTTTTTGTTTTTTAAAAAAATGATAAGTTGACTAAATTTTGAGTTTCTAATAATCAATATTAGTATATGGAAAATTTATTTATTTTAAACACTTTACTACAGTCCAGAACCCTCGGCTAACAATAGACGGTACCATTTTAAGAAGGTATCGGGGTTTCGGCTTAGCACATAAAAATTGGCCTAATTTTTGTTAACAGGTTTACATCTTGACCCACAACAATTATAATTACCTAGAGATTTATATATATTAAAAAGATTTAAGATGTACCTTTCTGAGATGTGACTGTTCAATGTGCTCCGAGAATTTTTGCGTCGAAAAACTATGATCATTATGATGGTCCACCAAACTTCTTTTAAGGATTGGAAGACATATAGCAGATAGATAACATGAGATAAAAAAGTATACTTAATGTTAAAAAAATCATTCTTTGTAATTTTCAAAATTCATTTGATTGAATTTAAAGATTTTAAAATACATTATATTTTAAAAGTCTTTGATAATCTGCTCTTGATACCAATTGAGGAAAACTAGAGGGGGAGGGGTGAATAGTTTTACCAATTAAAATTATAATTTAAAAAACTTTTAGTTAATTATTTATTAAAATACTTTAGATCAAGCAACAAGTGATGATTGAATGATTATATGTATATAAGTTAACTAATGCTTATAAGTATGAAACAAATGTAAAGGATATATATACGACACAAGTATTTATAGTGGTTCGGCTATAGGACTCCTTCCTTGCCGTACTCAAAAGTTCGTAATCACTATGTCCATAAAATCCTTATATTGGCAGAGAAGCCTCACGACGTTGCTTACCCTTTATCCGGTACTAAGCTAGATACAGAGTCCTAACACGGTAGAACCAACCCTACGTCGCTTACCCTTTATTCGATACAAAGCTAAATACCGAGTTCTAACATAGGTAGAACCAACCTTACACCCCTTTCAACACAAAACCGGAATACTATATTCTAACCCACTAGAACAAGCCTAAATGCCCTCGACATATTACAAGAATTGATTTGAATGAAGTGATGTATGAGATGATAATCTAAAATCAGTAGATATATCTAGATGAGATGGGAGATGCTTGCGACAAGTGAACTTGAGGCTTGATCCCGTATGCGAAACTTGGTTACATCTTATCCTATTAAAAAATCACCAAAACTAAAATATGATATAAAACATGATCTGAGATCAGAGGTTAGTTAGATGCAAGATAGAATTATGTATGAATTGAGTGGTGAACCAAGAGAAATGGCTTGGTATTTATAGGAAAAATTCGACACCGTAGCATGGTTCTGACGGTAACTTCTTTGTAAGGTACCGTCCAATGCAAATACATGGAACCGGCTTTTACTATTTATCGGTTCCTGGCGGAACCTTTTTACAAGAAGGTACCGGCCAGTGTTTTCAAAGGGAACCGGCTATCTGACTATAGATACGAATTTTTGCTAAAAAAAACTTTTGTAATGTTTGAGGGATTTTTCTAAGATTTAGATGATATAATGCATGGGGTTAAATTACCTTTTGTTTTCTTTATGCAATTATGAAAGTAATACAAATTACTTTTATGAACAAAAAGTAATGAGTTTGTTTGGAAAATGTAAAGATATATTTGTTATTTAAACAAAGTATCCAAGTTAATTTGTAAGAATATGTAGAGGACAAATTTTAATATGAAATGTGTAGTTTAGATTATGTGCAATGATAACGGACGATGATCATGATAAGTATGACGAATGATGCGAACGATTGATATGATAAATATAAAGGATGATGTATAATGATTATTGAGTTAGAAAACTATTGGTTTAAAACATATAAACTTTATTTTCTATTTCTGATGATTTTATGATTGTCATCGACAAAACTCGGATAGATCGTAAAATATAAATAAACGTTTTTACGTCGTATTTGTATTAACAAATTCCGATTAGCCTTTGCCGCTTTTTTGGTAGAAATCAGGCGGTACACAAAGGTAGACTTAGGTTTCAAGCCAACCGGAGGTCCACGAGCACGTTGGCGCGGCATTTTAGAATTCTTTGATATATCCGAGATGATTTTTTTAGGACAATCATCTAGGACGTGTCTAAAGATCTTGCATTCGAAACATCTAGAAGGTGCCCACTCGTACTCAACACGAATAGTGCTCGTAATAAACCCCTCACCGCTGAATTTAGGAACAACAACTACTATAGTGTCTCTCAACTCAACATCTGCTTTAAGCTCAATCATAGCTCTAGCATAACTAGCCCTACCCAAAGAATCAGTACACATAGTAACCATGTAGGAATCAAACATCAACGGTTTACCAAGTTTGGTTGCAATAGCACTCAGCCTATCTTCTATAAAAACAGTAATGGGAACATCATGGAACTTTACCCAAACAGGGATATTACAGACATCCTCCTTTATAACATTCGTATTCGGGGTCCATTGTTTAAGAATCAATGGCACATTACGAATTAACCATGGACCATTCTCCAACATAGCGTCCATCCCGTCTTTAGAACCAAACTTGAAGAAGAGTATATCTTTAATCATCATTGATTTAACAAGGCCAAATTTTCCCTACGTATTCTTCACATAGTTCTCAACCACCTGATAAGCCACTCGTTTACCCAAGATGTACCCGTATACAATATTGTTTAGTCGATAATTCACAACACTTACGAATTCCTTAGATACATACACATCCACCCCATTACCAGCCAGCGTAACAAAAGAAAAAAATTCACAGCTTTTCGGCTCGAATCACCTTTAACCTGTGAATAAAACAAAATAGGAGATGGGGTGTTACCTATAGAATTCCTTTTTTCATTACCATGGATATTAACCTCGTTATCTAATGCATTCGAAACCTTCATCAAAGCTGGATCAATACCACCAGATTCATCATGCATGTTGCTTTTGGTATTACCACCATTAAGCTTCTCATCACCAATAATAACCGATTCAACATCAATTCCAGGAGTGACATACGAATTACCAACACCATCCACATTCACAACCGAATTCTTCAACCTTGATAATGAGGTATCCAGCTCCTCATTCCCAGAATCTTTCGCATCATCAGAAGCAACATTGTTGCTTGCATTCTTCCTTTGTTTACCTCCCTTTCTGCCCGAACTCAGAAACCCTCGCTCCATATCCACAAAACACCTAAGAAAACGACGATTAAATAAAATAGAAAACCCTAACGAATTAGGGTTTTAAGGAAACATTAAAGCTCGTGTCACCCTCTTTGAAAAACACAATACATCATATGATTGATAATTAATGCGGAAAATAATTGATACCCTAAGTATAATAACGATGAGACCTGACTCTAAAACTCTAAGCCAATTATTAACTGTTAATCCTTGAAAAAACCAAAGTTAACCAGGAACAAACAGTGTAGAAATTGTTTAGAAGAAGCAGGGAAGTTAATCGATAGAAAGAGCGATTTAAGGTTTTGGTTTTTTCTCTAGCGGAGAAAACCTTACAACATTGCTTACACATTTTCTGGTACAAAGCTAAATATTGAGTTCTAGTTTGAGGTAGGACCAACCTAATGTCGCTTACACTTTTTCTGGCACAAAGTTAAATACTGAGTTCTAGTTCGAGGTAGAACCAGCCTAGCTTCGCTTACACTTTTTCTGGTACAAAGCTAAATACCGAGTCTTTCTACGGGTTCAACCAAACCCGTTATGTTTTATGGCCTAACATAACAAACCTTGTGTTTTATGACCTAAACACATAAACTAACTAATCTCTAGTTTGTTGTATAATGAATGATACATGATGATGTATACTGATGATCCAAGACATATGTGTCTAATGGATATGAAAGCCTAATCTAAACATCGATGTATGAAGATGACAAGTCTCTAAACTTGTTGTTATGGATCTTCATATATGTGATTGTGGTGGATGAGGATGACAATATCTCCAAGCTTTCTTGAAAGGATAATCATGTGGAAACATGCTTGCAACAAATGAAAGTTAACAGCACTATGATCAAAGATTAGTGGGTTTTAAAGACATGAGAATGTGTGTTTCTGCTTTGTAAAAGCTTGGTTATAATGATGGCCAAGTGTGTGAAAATATACAAGAGAAAGGTTTTAAAAGAGTGCTTCAAAATATATGCAAGTGGTTGGTATCTATATGCAAAATCAATTTTACCCTTTTTTCACAAACTCATGGATCCAAGGATCCTTATCTGAAGGATCCATCTTTGTATCTCAAAGATCCGTCTGAAAATCGAGCTGTAATTTTTGTCTTTTAAGGTTAACCAAAAATCTTTTCAAAATTTTCTAATTATACTTAAATATCATTTAAAGTACAACCTTCTAGAAGGTAAATATTTCTTAACATTAAAATGGAAATATTTGGTAGATTTGGAAAGATTTGTTTAGATATGAAAAGATTGTTTTCATTTATGGTTAATCATATTTTGTCTTATTCACTAATGCAAATAGCTAATTATTAAGTAAGGGATGACTTGAAATCGTTTGTTTAGTGGGGATGTAAGTAAGCTTACACGGGTTTATGCAAATGATTAATCTAGTATGCATGACAAAATTGGTTTTTGCTAGTTTATAAAAATGTGTTTATACTTTTTGTGAAATGCAAAACTAGGTTAAAAAAATGACTGAACTTGTAAATACTTAATGACTATAAAAAGTATTTTAATCATTCTCAATGGTATGTTAAATGGTTTGATCATAATGCAACATAAAAAACATATTCGTACCCATGTTGAAGCATAAGTGGACTCGAGACGTCGAGAAGTGTTGATAAATGTATGCGTTGATGAGTTGTGGTCACGAGCAACTTGCGCATTTTACGCTATGCATTACAAGTTACTTGTTTGTCATTATTAAAACCTAAGAGACCGTTTTATTTAAATATCGTAATATTTACACTAACAATTTCCCCTTTTTAATGATAACAAATATATAAACCGTAACACATAGTAAAACTCAAAAGTTACTCGTTTACACATCCCTCTCCCTCTTTTGTCGAAACAAAAGGTGTGTGCTCCAATGTCTCCATTGCATTACCCGTTTAACTTGTTTCTCCCCAAAAGGGAGAGCTTGCATCATCCGTAATGAACTTATACTTCTATCATCCTTGTTTAAACAACTCCAAGCTATCTACTTTGATACCCTTGAGTTCCCCCTGGCTCATAGCACCCCTATGATAATTGCATCCCCTTGTTTATTAACCTTCGTTGTCACCGAATCCATTGATCAAATTTCTTACAAATACTTAACCTGCATTAAGGGTTAGTTTCGTGCAACATAGTATATTGATGATAATAATAAAAGTATTATCATATGGAGCAAAGACAAATAGCAAAAAGTGTGTAGATGCGTGCTCGCAAGACGTTCGATGAATGCAATTTAAATGAGTTAACAATTGCAAATGTAATGAGTTTCATGTTTACAGATGCTCCCCCTTAGTGTATGCTCCCCCTTGTTTGGGACACCAAGGAATCAAGCTATGGAGGTGTAACATCCGAGAATTTTTGAATTTTTGAATGACGATTCCAATCGTTGACTTTTAGGGTCTGGCTTGACTTATAAGAATGACCATCTAAAGCCCGTTTTCACAACTCGGACCCTAAAGCAATTCTATGTGAAACGACATTCCTGACAACTTTTCAGTTTTGCCCGAGACCTGGAAACGAGCCGAAAAGGGCTAAAACAGCACCGCAAACATTTTTCGAACAATATACAACGCGGACACACAGTATTTATTTAATTATCAATATTTATTTAATAAAAATATTAAATAAATTAGTCATCATTTTTAATTAAAAGCGTTGTGGATAACGCGAATACTCGAGTTGAAATCCAATTTTATTTCGGACAAGGCGAAACCGGTTCACAAAATGAATAACAGATATTTTATTAAATGTTATAAAATATTTATGAAACATTATCAAGTAAATACTCATTTTTATCAGAAAAATGATTCGGAAAACAATGGCGCAAGTTTCAAGAGTTGAATCATCCGTTAAGTCCTTCAAATGAGTCCCGAACCACTTTTATCAAAAGGTATATGAAAAAGTTACACATTTAACCCTCAACTATTACACATTTTACATTTAGTTTTAAAAGTTTTATATAAATATAAAACTTATTTATAATTTTCATTTCTATCTCATATATACACACACACATTTATCAATTATACTCTCCCACTCTCTCCCCCAATGATTCCGGCGAAACCCCCCACCACAGCCGGCCACCACCGCCGCCGCCGGAAAAGTTTTCCGGCGGAGTATTCCGGCCAAGACCAAAGACGATCCTCATCGTCGGATCTAACCGATCCCCACTACCACGCGCCTCCACGCGACCGCCACCCCATCGTCATCATCACCGTCATCTTCGCATCATCATATTCATCACCAACCCGTCACCACCATAACACCACCAACGCCACCCCCACCACCTGCCACCGATGGGGCGCGTTTGTTTTATTAAACCTGAAAAGGGTGCGTTTGACAGCCCCTCACCACAAGGGTGCGTGTGGTTATAAAACCACCACGAAGGGTGTTTGTTTCGGTGGCTTATGGAACCACCATCACGGGTGCGTTCGGGTGGCAGCCGTCGCCTCAGGCCCGTCGGGTTTGCATAATTTGCACCCGAGGGCTGTGTTTGGTTGTGGGTTTATAACACCCGACGAGGGTGCGTTCGGGTCGGGGTAAGCACCAAAGGTGTGTTGGGTTGGCTGTGAACAGCCGCAAGGGGTGTGGTTGGGTTATGTGCTAACAGCCGGGGGGTGTGCGTCGGGTTGGGGTTACAGCCAAGGGGGTGTTCGTGTAGGGGTATAGCGGGCTGCCGCCATAAACGGGGTGTTTGGTTCGTGGCATTAATAAGGGGTGTTGGTTATTTTATATACATCTAGGGGTGTTCGTTGGTGGAGGTTAGCAGCCGTGAGAGGGCGGCAGCCGCCACCAGGGGGTGTGCTTGGCGGGCTGCCGCCGCTATAGGTTATGTTCA
>BQNB010109877.1:0-17133 GCA_026074375.1 Tanacetum coccineum
TTAACTCCTTAGCAGAAGGAAACTCAACACAGAGAAACAAAAAAGGGAAAGAAACAACCTTGATAAGGCTTTTCAAGAAAAACAACACATACAAAGATACTATGTATAGTAGAAGGATTAAGTTTACCATGTATATCGGGGTCACTATCAACATCAAGGGGGGTAGAAGCATCACCAGCAACTTTACTTGGTTGAGCAGGAACTTTTTGAGCCTTTTGATGAAGACCATCTCCATTGTAACCAACATCAACCTTCCTCTTTCCAGCTACCTTCCTCTTTCTAGCAACCGTCAATCTTTTACCCTCTTCTAGATATGAGGGTGCATCAGGACCAATTAGAGATAATCCACCCTTATCAGAAGAGATATTGTGAGAGTCCATGATGTTTTCAGCAATATTCGAAGGATGCACAACAGATATAGGCTCCGCATAGATCACTGGAGCTTCATTATTCACAGACTTTGTAGAGCTTCAATTCTTATCTAAACCTCCCTCAGGAAGAAAGTTGAACTCACCATCAATCCCTTGAATCATAAAACTCCTAAAATCCATCTCTGTAAATAGCTAAACACAACAAAACAGTTTAGGAGGCAAGATACGACAAGTTACACATTACAAAACAAAAAGAAATACCCTGTCCACGATGGTAAATCACAGGCTTCTTGGGACTATATTTCCACGAAGTCTTTAGGCCTGCAAGGTATAGAATGGGATCTGGAAAAGTTCAAACATTACAAGGGTAGGTGGATATTTGATCATACAACGGATCCATTTGAGGAAGCAGAGGAATTTTATATTTAAAAGATTTCTTGTCAAACTTGTTGTCTTCAAGAAGGAGCTCGGGGAAGCTCGACGGGATCACTTTATTTTAGATATAGAAGAAACTACCTTTCCAGTTTTCAAGATGAGTTACGTGTTTCGTTAAAGCTTTGGGCACATCAGCGCCTCCCCTACTGGAAAGAGTTAACCAATCCCCAGCACGACCAAGGTTTAAGAATGATCGGAGAAGGTCAACGGAGGGCTCACCACCGTAAGCTTTACACATTACCGTAAAAGTTGTCAATTTTATCATACCAAAGGGGTTGAAACGTGAAATGTGTACTTTGAAATGATTCAAGACTTGGCATACGAATAAAGGTATAGGGAGCCTAAGGTTGGAAAGAGAAAAGTGATGGGTATATAAACCAACAAAACCTAAAGGAGTATCATAGATCGTTTGAGATTTTTTCAGAAGAATAACCTTGACATTCTGAGGGATGTCATAGTCACAAACAAATTGAAGTAGTTGTTCTTTAGTCAAGGTGCACATTTGAGAAGCAATGACAAATTTATAATCCATGAAAGACCAGAAAAAAATAATCACCTTGCGATTAATAAGCAGAGTTCACGAGGATAACGGAAGGCAAGGGTATAAATACAAATAGTAATTTAAAGGAGGTACTAAAATCGGTGCGTACACGTGTCTGATAAGATTGAAGGAGTATTTAAAATTTGAATTTTAGCTTTGAAAAAAGACGCTCACATTCCTCAAGGGGATTTTTCCCAACTAACTCCTTGTCAAGTGAGGGGTAACATTCAATGCAAGTAGCACGCCTGTTTGAGCCTTCGACATGACCTACGATTTGGACTACATTTGATGAGTCGAACGCAATGCATTCATAGATGCATACATTACATTCGACTGGGGGGCTTGATGACGTACCCTCCCTTCCGGCTCAAAGGCCTCCCCTTCGAGCTTGAATAGGATCTTCTCCCAATTGTATCTTGAAACCTTCGAATAGTTTCGAGTGGCGTAAGACTGTCTTTGAGACAGTTACCAGTATAGGAATCCGCAACGTGAAGGCCTCAAACCCTTCGTGGTAAGGCCTTTGATGAAACTAGGGCAGAGGTCAGACTTGTTTAAGTCAAACACCTATGATCTCCCTCTTCACCAAAGCTTTCCCGCCAAGGTAGAGAACGTGGTATACAGTTCCTTTAATCACCCCTTAAAACGTGGGACACCCCCATGATCACCGGCTTTTGTTCTAGGCCTGATCTCATGTCACACCTTAAAAATCTAACAACATCAGCACGGTAACAATTAGGGTGCGACGTCATAGCATAACAAACAAGTAATAGAAAACGACCTCAAAAGGTGCGTTTAAAATAAAAGTTTCATTCGATGCCTTACAAAATATTAGAGTTTCCATATTTGGTCCCACAGTTTTAAAAGTGTCATAAACCTTCAACATACATAAGTTTAAAACATATCTTCACAAACTTCAAAATAAGACATAAGTTTTTAAAAGATAAAAGTTGCATTGAACTTAAGTAAACAGAATCCCTTTAGTTGATATATGTCACGGCTCCCATCCAAGCTTATACCTTAGCACCTGAGATTAAAACATGCAAAAACATCAACAAAATTGTTGAGTGAATTCATAGGTTTAGTAGTAATAATTTCATGGACCACAAGATTTAAGTATTTGTAGACAAGAGAAACAGATTTACGAAGTCTTATACATTATTGCCTTAAGCTCATTACACCAAACCTTAACATGTAATGAAATGTAATCAAACTAGTCCTCGAGGTTTGTATCCCAAAACGGATACAGATGCTGCCAAACATCCTACGAAATACCTCAAATGTTAAATGCGTCAATGCTTATCTAGAAACCACAGCCCAGACGGGGACTGTCAGTCCCGATAGATCTATCCACAACACTCGCGTTTACTACCCATAGTAATTAATGGCTCATGATGAAAGGGGACTTAAATGGCAAAGTAGGTACTTAGGCAATAATAGAGTCAGGAAATACCATACAGTTTCAAATGTACTTGTGTCCAATATGTAAATCAAGCATGTACTCTCACCCCGTAGAGATGTAAAATAATTAAGTAGTAAAAATGGGCTATAAACTCACCTCAAGCGATTCAGCAAAATTAATAAGATAGGTGTTGAAGTAATCGGACACCCTAAGTGCAACCTAAAATAAAAGGCGCGACTTAGAAAAATTAATCAACAAATACACACACTATTAGAAATGAAATAGAAAGGAAATTTGTATAAAACATTTTTATTTGACGAAACAAGTATGGCATTGCGTCCTAATTTGTATATGTCAAGCTTACTCAAAACACAAGCCTCAATATGAAATAATGTGCCTTCTAAGGTGTCTAAAGCTTGCATCTTGACCACTAACTTCAACAAGTCTCTACCTTAGTCTTACTTCTAACTATACCATTTATTTACAAATTTTTTGAAATTTACCCATCTTTAAAAGTGTGTCATTTAAAATTCGTAATAGATATAAATATGTGATTTTCGCGTACATGTTGCATCAAGAGTCTATTTTCTATAAATGTGGGCCCTGCTATCCAAAAACTTCCAGAACCTAAGTGAAATTACTTATTTACCCTTTAATACAAGTGCAGGTCATTTTCTGAAATTTACGCCTTTACCATTTTTAACATATCTCCTAGACCGTTAATCCGATGAGGATGAAATATGCGGAAAAGTTTAAGTTGACTCGATACATAGAAGCTACAGTTTTACTAATTTAGGTGTTAGTATACAAAATTTTGGACTTATTAAGGTTTCAAATTCAGATTGCACAAAATGACCCGTTTTAGCAAAATGCCCATATCTTAATTATCCGGATTAGTTAACGCTCCACCCATATAGCTACCCATACCTAAGATACATATCTAGATCAATATTGATTTTACCAGAACATCCCAAGTCAAAAGTTTCCCTATACACTCAAATCTATCCAATATTTCAAAACAGTCTCAATCAAAGAGTGATACATTTTGTAGCTTACGGAAACAGACACATTTTGAAAACTACAAGAGATTTTTAAGTGTAACCAATTGGAGGTGACTCTAATAAGAGTATCTACTGAGAACATGATTATTTTACAAAAGTTTTGCCCAAAAACCTGGACTTATTCCCCATTTTCTATGACTAGGTCTGATTCGACACGTTTTGGTAAAACGGCCGTATCTCACTCATCCGAAGGAGATAAAATTTCATCCAATTAGCCACATATACTTAAGATCTATGCCTATCAATATATCAAAACTATCAGGTCTGGTATGACCAAAATACATTCGTAAATACAGCCACAACCTGCTAGTTTAATTCCATACCTAAGAACTCATCCAAAATCCATTCAAACCCCAATCAAATCACCACAAACCCTTAACAATGCCATACATGATTAATTAACAAACTAGTAAACACAAAATAACTAAGATTTCCAGAAATTAAAATAATCTTGCATGGACCAAATCAATAAGAAAAATCAAAGATTAGAGGATTAGACTTACTTAAGAAGATTATTGGAACAACAAATCAAACACAACAACCCTTTTTGACCTAGGACTGAGATTCGACTCTAATAATCCCCAAAAACCTTCAACACAAATCTTCTATTTACCCAAAGGAAGGATACCCACTTGATCTAATAAAAACCCTAACCAAACATTTCAAGGAAAAGCCTGCACAACTCCAAAACTTCTTCAAAATCAACCAAACTTTGCAAGGATCTTTGGAAACATGTTGTGAGTGATAAAATAAGTAGGAGAAAGTTGTAGCTATGGTGGTGGTGGTGGTAAAATATTTGGCAGCCAAGGGGTTGAGGAGGGAAATGTATGGTGTTTTTTAGTGAGATTTACATGTAATAATGTAAATGATTATGTTTTTAGAGAGAAGTGAAAATTTTCAATGTAAAGTGTGTGTGTGTGTGTGTGATGTGTAGCCGGCAATAGGGGGGTTATAAGGGTATTACATTTTTTTATTATCTTGTAATGATTTAATTTTAGTAAGGGGTGTTGGTTAAATAATAAAAGGTATAGTTTGAATGTAAAACGTGAGGTTTGGCAAAGTTTGACGAAAACGCAAGGTAAAACTAAGATGTCAAAAATTAAGATTATAAAACTTTAAGGGTGAACAACGAAAATATAGGACTACGATGGACACAAAACGGAAAAATAAATTTTAAACGAGAAAGTCAACTTAAGAAGAAACGCGAAATTTGCCGAATCGGGTAAAAGTAAAAATAAAATTTTTACTTAGCGGTGAAAATAGGAATAAAATACAATAACTTATTTACCTAAAAAAATACGGAATCTCACAGTCGATCCCCCTAGTATGCGTTTAATTACACATACCTTTCACCATTAAAATCGGACTTAAATGACCAAAAACGTACCAAAAATACATTATATTTGTATGTTTTCACTTGTTTTTTGCCGAAAACGGATATCCGACAAAAAGACGAAAAATCAAGCAAAAAACGGACAAAATCGAGCACGGAATGGAAAAGCATGAAATGACAAAGTCAAATCGAAGCCAAAGTCAACAAAAGTCAAAGTCAACCAGACGATATAGTCAATAGTCAAAACTTATGCCGATATTGAAGAATACTTAATGGGCCCCACCTGAAACCCATCTAATGGGCCGGATTAAGCACCATTAGTTTTTAATGAAAAGACTTTAAAGGCACAATAGGTCCAAATATTTATAACCGGCCCATACAAAAAGCCCAAACAATAACCAACAGCCCGTTAAACCCAACCCTTTACACCTTATACCGTTAGTCCTCAAGGACTAACAATGTTAGTCCAAAAGGACTAACGGTGCAAACCCCGACCTAACTTCAGGGACCATTGATGAAAAATACAAGGACTTAATTTGCAACAACAAAATACAAGTAGAGGGGTAATTTTTGCCAACCACACAAACTCGTCCCTTTTATAAAATCAAACAGACACTGTTTATCCCTTCCTTCCTTTCCCGCCAAATTTAAACCCACCTTCTGTCACTTTCATTTACTTGGGGCACTGTTCACATACGGCCAAAAGTGTCACCAAACCCTTCCCATACCCACAATGGTGTCAATGAACAAGCTGGCAATCCCAAATCACTCTATTGGCTGAAGGAAATCACGGGACAAGATCATTTACCTTGGGCACAAAGAAAAAATAGAGGGCTTTGATCAGCTAATGCAGTCTACTCACACAAGAAACACAATGCTTGAAGCCCTCAGCAAAGAAACACAAGAGAGACTCAATACCTTAGTATAAATATCATGTAATAGTTTAGGAGCAAGTGTCGAATTCTTGTAATGAAAAAAAGCTTGTAACAAATCTTTGTCCATTTTAATATATTGTCCTTTTTATTCACTATCATTTAAATATCAGTCATTTAAATACTTGTCTTTTTAATTTTTAAGTTAATGAAGTTTTAAGAATTTTCTTTAATTATTATCATTAAGCTTATTGTCTTTTACACACTGTTCATTAAGCTCTTGTATAAGCTTTTGAGACATCAAAAGCCTATTCAAAAGTTTGTTTTTCAATTCTGTCCTAAAAAACCAAAAAATCACAAAAAGCTCACCCCCTAAAGTACCTCAGCTTATTGGAAGAAAAGCCAAACTTGGAAGGGCTTTTAGGACCCCATTAGCTTGTCTTCTACAAGCTAGAGCTAGTAGATACTCTTATTTGCCCTGTTTTGAGCAAGGGCTTGGTAAGTCTCTCTTTTTTATTTTTGGCTTAAGTTATTGTTCATGTGCTTATCTTGTGCTTATTTATGCTTGTTGCTGCTTATTTAAGTTCTTTATGCTTGTTTGTGTTTGCTTTATGCTTATTTTGTCCTTTATTCAAATTGTATGTTAATCTGTCAAGTATTGCTTAAATCTATCATTTGCTTATTTGTAGTTTTAAGTGTTATTTTGGTTGTGATTTTGATTACTTTTTGCTTAACAAATCTTTGTTATCAACTGTTTTTCAAAACCCTTGCTTAAAACTCTTTAAAACAGTTTTAAAAAGTGAATTCTAAATTTTAAGGGGGTGTTTGGTTTAGTAACTCAAAGTGGGTCAAACTGGTTTAAAAAACCTTTGGGTCATTTGATGATCTTTGGCAAGCCTTTTAAACCTGTTTTAATTTGTTTTTAAAAAATTTGTAGTTTTAAAAAATTATTTTTAAGTTTTCTCTACTTGAGCTTTTGAAACTGTTGGATCAAAACAAGTTTCAAAAGCTCATTTGATTTAGCTTTGAAAACTGCTTTTGAAACTTGTTTTTAGTCCCTTTTGAGTGTCTAATGCAGTGGTAAAGAAGTCTCTTTTGTTCATTTTTTTTAAGTCAAAGTGTCAAATTTGTTGTCAAGCAATTTTTGTTTCAAAACTGTCTTTTTTAATCCCTTTTATCAGATAGTAACCTTGGCTGTTAGCTTCTAGTTTTTGTGCACAAGCTCAATTGGAGCTATTCCCCATCTGTTTTAAGCTATTTTTCCATTTGAGGCTTATTTGGTGGCTTATTTATAAGCCTGCACATAGCCCTTTTGAAACTGACAAAGAGCTCCCCTGGTGCAAATTGGCACCCTATAGTGCCTTTTTTCTTGCTTATTTTTTATCCATATTCTTAGATTTTTGCATTTCTAGGAAGCCCTTAAGCTTAGCTTTAAGTTCATATAAGTTATTAAGCCCCTAGGCCTCTCTAGAAGCTTAAAAATAAGCCCCTTAGAGTCCCTTTTGGCTGTTTAACTCACAGTTTTGGCTTATAGCTTATTTAGGTTTTCTGGCTTATCTATCTGTCTCTTTTGCTTATTTTTAGTTTACATTGGCTTATTAGGTCTAGCTCATCATTTTCCTTAGCTTAGTTTTTAGGCTTCTTTAGCTTTTTTGACACCCTAAATTGCTTATCAGTTAGCCATTATTGTCTTAGTATAAAAAAGTTAAGTCTGCCTAGTTTTTGCCTTTGCTTATTGCTTTTGAGCTTATTTGCTTTGCTTATTCTTGCTTTTTTTTTATTCTGCATCTGCTTATTTGGATTATCTGTTTAGCTTATTTTGATAACTTGAGTTTACACGAAAAGATTTCGAGTTTTCAGGGTTCCGTTTGGTCAAAAACGCGAAAAACGCTATTTAAAGGATAAAACCCTAAAATTAATATCGGAAGTGATTAAAAATCATGAAACACTTAGGAAAGCTAATATAACACAAATAATGCCTAAATTAATTTATAACCGATGCCGGAATGCGTCCGATGACGTTTCTCAGTTTTTGCGCAGTTTAGTTCCCCGGTAAACTGTCAGATTTTAACGTAACGAATAAAATTTAAAGTAGTTGACTGGAATGGGTCGGAAAACTAACCGGGAATTTACAGGGTGTGACAAAATCAAAGATTAGAGGATTAGACTTACTTAAGAAGATGATTGGAACAACAAATCAAACACAACAACCCTTTTTGACCTAGGACTGAGATTCGACTATAACAATCCCCAAAAACCTTCAACACAAATCTTCTATTTACCCAAAGGAAGGATACCCACTTGATCTAATAAAACCCTAACCAAACACTTTCAAGAAAAGCCCTACAACACCTCCAAAACTTCTTCAAAATCAACCAAACTTTGCAAGGATCTTTGGAAACATGTTGTGAGTGATAAAATAAGTAGGTGAAAGTTGTAGCTATGGTGGTGGTGGTGGTAAAATATTCGGCAACCAAGGGGTTGAGGAGGGAAATGGATGGGTTTTTTTAGTGAGATTTGCATGTAATAATGGAAATGATTATGTTTTTTGAGAGAAGTGAAAACTTTCAATGTAAAGTGTGTGTATGTGTGTGTGTGTGTGATGTGTAGACGGCAATAGGGGGGTTATAAGGGTATTACATTTTTTTATTATCATGTAATGATTTAGTTTTAGTAAGGGGTGTTGGTTAAATAATAAAAGGTATAGTTTGAATGTAAAACGTGAAGTTTGGCAAAGTTTGACGAAAACGCAAGGTAAAACTAAGATGTCAAAAATTAAGATTATAAAACTTTAAGGGTGAACAATGAAAATATAGGACTACGATGGACACAAAAGCGGAATAAAATTTTAAACGCGAGTCAAACTTAAAGAAGAACGCGAAATTTGCCGAATCGGGTAAAAGTAAAAATAAATTTTTTACTTAGCGGTGAAAATAGGAATAAAATACAATAACTTATTTACCTAAAAAATACAGAATCTCACAGTCGATCCCCCTAAGGGAACTCTGGTCCCTAGAGTTCAACTGGGGACTGCAGTCGAGGTGGATGGAAAGAGATGCGGTTACTAGCAATACATACACATACACACAAAATTTCGATTTTTGGACCTTTACTGCATGATTAGGGGCCGATCTCCTTGTGAAGTACCTGGCATCCGATGGTACCCCAGTGTACTTCCATTATCAAAAAAAAATTCAAGGTGACTACTCTCAGCATGACATGGTCCTTCCTGGATTATACATAGGTGATCAAGTTATGTATAATTGAGGACAAACGATGGCATGCTCATTTTCGTCAAAATAATGTTACGTATAAACTAGTGTCAAATGGTTTTATAATGAAGTAACATAGTTTATAGAATGATTGCGAAAACATTTATAGTAGCCCAAAGATTTATGAAATAACAAAATAGTCCATTCCTACCATTTCCTCAAAACATCCTAATCAGGTCGGTAGCAGGTCAAATTTAAACATGCGATTAAGCAAGGTTAAGTGTAACTACGCAAAACGGTGAAGGTGTTAATAAGTTTTCCCCCTCGGTTAATCCTATATCATATCTAGTGTCTAAGGCGGCGGGGGTAATATCGGTAAAAGGAGTAAATACAAAATATACAAAACTTCTCTCAGCACCCTAATCAAATAAAATACTGGCGTAAGGATCATTAACTAAGACGTACCCACAATTATGTTCGGATCTTGCTGGGGCTCCTCAGTTCTCATAACATAGGCTCCGCCAAGAGTACCTTCATTCTGCGGGTTTCTTCCTCTTGGACACTTGTCCCTGTAGTGTCCCTTCTCCCCACAACCAAAACATGTCACATTCTGCAGCGAATTGCCCCTAGCTACAGGAATCCTAGTTCAACAATCCTCCTCCTCGTGACCAAGCTTATGACAATTACTACACCTAGGAGGACACAGACCTGGCTGATGATGTGCTTTGCACCTATTGCACCATGGTAAGTTCCCAGCGTAGCCTCTACCCTTAGCCGGGGCTGCAACATAAGCCTTAGCAGCTTCTTGTCTTTGGTTTTGCTGTTGGTGATGGTTGTTCCCTTGTTGGTCTTCCCACTTCCTTTTATTGCTTTTACTAATTCTTGCAACTCTACCCTGAACTGCTTGCTCGACTAGTTCACGGGCCATGTTGATTGCATCATGAAGAGTTGTGGGCCTTGAACAAGTGATGTTTCCCTTGATTCCTTCAGGAAACCCTCGAATATACCTCTCAATCTTTTTCTTTTCATTTGGTACCAATTCAAGACACATTAAAGCCAGCTCATGGAAACGATTGTTGTATGCCTCGATGTCATCTCCTTTCAAAGTCAAAGTCCAAAGCTCTTGCTCCATCCTTTGGATCTCAGTTGCTGGGCAGTATTCAGTAGTCATCATCGTCTTGAATTCAGTCCAGGGAATACGGTTAGCATTGACGAGCCTTAGGGTGTGCACATTTCTGTTCCACCATGTTAACGCACGACCCTCGAAAGTACTAGCAGCAAACATAACTTTATCTTCTTCGGCACACTTGCAAATTTCAAACACTTGCTTTACCTTCTCAATCCATTGCCTTAAACCAACAACACCCTCCGTTCTGTTAAAAGGGTGATGTTTTCCATTCATAAAAGTCTTGTACGAACAACCCTGCACATTCACAGTTCCTCCAACATTCTCAGAGTTTCCTCCTGAACTTCCGGCATTATCCAAATTGGCTCTAGTCTTTTCGTATTCCTCAATAGCTTTAGCCATACGTTTTTCCACTAATCTCTTAACATATTACTTCTTCAATCTTCTAGGCGGCATGATTCTGGCAATACAAATACATAATTTGTTAAGAATTTGTAAAGGTATGCAAGGTCATGGAACATGATAATAATGGAGAAAGGAGATAAAGAATGATGTAATTAGCCATGAATCAATCATCAATACAGTATGCAATTTTATAATGAATCCACATAGCAACAAGATTAAATTTCGCAATGATAATTATTTTAAACAATTATAAAATTAAAATTTTATAAGTTAAACGGTGATGCTTTTATAAATAAACATCATCAATCAGAATGGGCAATATTTATACAATTGACCGATACGAATGAATAGTAATACGCTAAAAGATAAGCGTGATGGATCAAAATTTAACCAAGTATTATATACATAATTATATAATACTATAATGATAATCAAAAAATTAGGTAAGGATTAGGAAGTTGCGCGCGGGGATATCGTATAAGCGGTGAAGGATTCTGCATTTCGAAAATGAAAGAAAATAAAATCTTTTAAAAAAAATTGGTTATAGACTAGGTTTTGAAAAAATTGTTATAAAATCTTTTAAAAAAAAGTCGGGACGGTAACAATTAGGGTGCGACGTCATAGCACAACAAACAAGTAATAGAAAACGACCTCAAAAGGTGCGTTTAAAATAAAAGTTTCATTCGATACCTTGCAAAATATCAGAGTTTCCATATTTGGTCCCACAGTTTTAAAAGTGTCACAAACCTTCAACATACATAATTTTAAAACATATCTTCACAAACTTCAAAAGAAGACATAAGTTTTTAAAAGATAAAAGTTTCATTGAACTTAAGTAAACAAAATCCCTTCAGTTGATATCCGTTACGGATCCCATCCAAGCTTATACCTTAGCACCTGAGATTAAAACATGCAAAAACGTCAACAAAATTGTTGAGTGAATTCATAGATTTAGTAGTAATAATTTCATGGACCACAAGATTTAAGTATTTGTAGATAAGAGAAACAGATTCACCAAGTCTAAATGAAATATACATTATTGCCCTAAGCTCATGACACCGAACCTTAACATGTAATGAAATGTAATCAAACCATTACTCGTGGTTTGTGACCCAAAATAGATACAGATGCTGCCAAACATCCTACAAAATACCTCAAATGTTAAATGCGTCAATGGTTATCTAAAAAACACAGCCCAGACGGGGATTGTCAGTCCCGATAGATCTATCCACAACACACGCGTTTACTACCCATAGTAATTAACGGCTCATGATGAAAGGGGACTTAAATGGCAAAGTAGGTACTTAGGCAATAATAGAGTCCGAAAATAGCATACAGTTTCAAAAGTACTTGTGTCCAATATGTAAATCAAACATGTAATCTCACCCCGTTGAGATGTAGAATAATTAAGTAGTAAAAAGGGGCTATGAACTTACCTCAAGCGATTCAGAAAAATTAATAAGATAGGAGCTGAAGTAATCGGACACTCTAAGTGCAACCTAAAATAAAAGGCGCGACTTAGAAAAATTAACCAACAAATACTCACACGATTAGAAATGAAATAGAAAGGAAAATTGTATAAAACATTTTTATTTGACGAAACAAGTATGGCATTGCGTCCTAATTTTTATAAGTCGAGCTTACTCAAAACACAAGCCTCAATATGAAATAATGTGCCTTCTAAGGTGTCTAAAGCTTGCATCTTAAGCACTAACTTCAATAAGTCTCTACCTTAGTCTTACTTCTAACTATACCATTTATTTAAGAAAATTTTGAAATTTACCCATATTTGAAAGCGTATCATTTAAAATCCGTAATAGATATAAACATGTGGTTTTCGCGTACATGTTTCATTACGAGTCTATTTTCTAGAAATGTGGGCCCCGCTGTCCAAAAAGTTTGAGAACCTAAGTGAAATTACTAATTTACCCTTCAATACAAGTGCAGGTCATTTTCTAAAATTTACGCCTCTACCATTTTTAACATATCTCCTAGACCGTACATCCGATGAGGATGAAATACACGGTAAAGTTTAAGTTGACTCGATACCTAGAAGCTACAGTTTTACTAATTTCGGTGTTAGTATACAAATTTTGGACTTATTGAGGTTTCAAATTCAGATTGCACAAAATGACCCGTTTAGTAAAATGCCCATATCTCAATCATCCGGATTAGTTAATGTAACACCCCCAAATTTACAACGCAGCAGATTACAACATTGGGGTGCTACTTCATAATATAAGCTCACGAGTCACGGTAAACGACATTCGATTTCTATAAAAAAAGATTAGAGTTACAAGGTCCCAATAACTTTATAAAACTCATTTCAAAATAACTCACAACATGCTTAAGTTTCTTTAAAAGAAAACATTTTATCATATGTGCAAAGTTCACCAAGTCCACGTCCTTCGATATCCGCATTCCATCCCATCCAAGCTAGCAAGTATATACCTGAGATAAACATGTTAAAACGTCAATGAAAACGATGGAGTGAATCCCAATAAGTTTTAATAAAAAATCATTTTGAACACAAGCATATCACACATTTGTTCCATAGAACAATCAAAATGAAGCTAGATCCACGAAACGAACTTAACCAATGCCAACCTGGAGTGAAGTGCAAAACACCCCAATACTAAATACAATATGTCCCCGTATGCCCTCGCAAGGAACCATTGCCAGACAGGTCATTAGGCCAAAATAGATCTATTATTATGCATCAGCGTTCACCGGTTAGCGGTGATTGACGGTTCATGAAGGAAGGGCCATAACATAACACTCATAGTAAAAAAAAAACCAACATTCACATAAAAAAATCACCTGTCGTTCGATTATTTTTAAACAAGCATGTAATCTCCCTCACGGTTTTTTAAAACATAAAAAGAATTAAATGCAAGGCAATGAACTCACCTTGAGTTGCAGACAAATGGGCGGATATGGTAAAAATTAGGCAAAAACATATTGACAACCCGAAAACGGTTCGTTAAGAAGATGTGCTTAACTTAACGTTTATGACCACCAGTTTAAGGATGAAGTATTTTAGGTTTTTCGATGGGATGATTACATCACGCGTCACGTTGATAAAGGATTGAGGTTTCAAGTTATAAGAGTTTGGTGGTTGGTTAAATAAAATAAATCGAAAGGTAAAAGCAAAGTATATGTAATATATTCCGTATATATTACATATGAATGACAAGAAAATATATAATACATGACATCTCATATACAATCTCATATCTCATAGTTAGTAATCTGTAATCGTTTTAGCAGATTAATACAAAAGTTTAGTTATCAATATTCATTGTTCTTCTTAGCATTATAAGTTAGTTTCCGCATAACTTATAGTGTTTATAGTCATTGTTTCTCCTGTAGTTTGTGTGGATCTATCCATATTGGCTACAACCCTTAACAAGGTAGAAAGATCTATATTCAAAGGGATCTACAAGTGGTATCAGAGCCTGTAGAGAAACTCTGAGTAAGAAGAACAAAAACCAGTTATAAACCTCTATCTTACAAAGCTATTCAATGGCTGGATCAGAAGATGATATTCCACCACCACCACCACCACCATCACAAACACCAACACAACAAACCCCTCACACTGTTTCAACCATCAAACTTCCTATTCTCAAGAAGGGAGAATATGACATATGGGCCATGAAAATGGAACATTATTTGGCCCATACAGACTATCCTATCTGGGAAGTTATTCAAAGAGGAAATGGTCCCGTGAGTGTCTCAACTGATACAAATGGTTTAATAAAGGTTCTGCCTCCCAAGACTGCAGAAGAAATTTTAGCCAGAGAAAGAGAAAGAAAAGCAAGGACCACTTTGCTTATGGCTTTACCAGAAGATCATCTTGCTAAATTTCATAAAATGACTGATGCTAAAGAAATGTGGGAAGCTATCAAATCTAGATTTGGTAGAAATGATGAATCAAAGAAGATGCAAAAGTATATTCTAAAGCAACAGTTTGAAGGCTTCTCTGTATCAAATTCAGAAGGGCTATATAAAGGCTATGACAGGTTTTAGAGTCTTCTAAGTCAACTAGAGATTCATGGTTCAGGCGTCTCCACTGAAGATGCAAATCAGAAATTCCTTAGGTCTCTACCTTCTACCTGGTCTCAAGTTTCCTTAATCATGAGGACCAAGCCAGGAGTGAACAGTCTCAGTTTTGATGATCTGTATAATAATCTTAGAGTCTTTGAGTCTGATGTTAATGGCTCTACTGCATCATCCTCTAACACGCATAATGTGGCATTTATTTTAGAGAACACTAGCAGTACTAATAATGTTAGTACCACTTATGGTGTTTCTAATTCTTCTGGTCATAACTCACAATATGAACATTCTTCATCATACTCCTTACTTGCAAATCAATCCTGTTAGCCTCAAAATATTAAGCCGAACTGGAAGTTCGTTCATTATGTATTTAAGTCTCGGTCATTTAATTAGTTAACGTTGTAATAGGATAATATCGGGAATCGGGCTCGATAGTTAATCTAATATTGTATATGTTTCGGGTTTAATCCCAAGCAAAACCCGAGCCCGAGTCCTAGTTAAATATCCCGCGCGTCACTTTAATGTGTCGGGGGGTATATAAACTCTTTTCTAATTAGAAAAGAGTAAGTTTTTAAAAATATATCTTTTTCCTTTTCCTATTTTCTCTCATCTCTCTCTCTTCTTTCTCTCTCTACAAAACAGCTCAATCTCTTTATCTCTTTTCTAGTTCTAATTGGTGTATGTTATATGTTATGAAGTGATTACGGGATCCTACATTTGGTATCAGAGCAAAGGGTGGATTTGTGTTTGATTCTTGTGGTTGATTAGCAAATTTCGTGGCTTATTTTGTTAAAAAAAAGCCCACGGCTCAGTTTTGATTTTGGCTTGTTTGTTGGTTAATCTTGCTCTCTAATTGTTCTACACATCAAAAGGTAAGATTGTTACAAATCTCATGTGTTATACAAGCTTAAAATTCGAATTATAAGCATTAAAAGGTTAGTGTTCTTCGTGGAGAGTTGATTCATATTGGAAGATTTACAAAGAAACAAGTGTTAGTGTATGCTTAATCTTGTTATACCCACTTAGTAACACATGGTTTAGCTTAGATTCGTGGATAAAAACCTCAAATGGTGAATTTTTACTCAATTCGTCCTAGGTGTTCTTGGTGGCGGTTTGAATAGAAAGGGGACAAGATCCACAAATTTAGGAAAAAGGTACAAGGCGAGTTGACTAGGTCAATGGCGGTTTGAGTTTAATATTAGATAAAACAGCTGGCGGTTTGCCTTGTTCAGTGGCGAGTTGGTGTTTATGAAGGCGGTTTGACAGGTTCATGGCGAGTTGCTTATTATATTGACCAAAATAAAACGTTACCATGGCCAAAATTCATAAACCAACGGCGGTTTGAATAAAATAATAGACGGCGAGTTAATCAAAAGGACATCGGTTTGCCAAGGTAAAAACTCACGGCGGTTTGATTTTTATAATACTGGCAGCGGTTTGAGTAAAGTAAGTCAAGGCAGCGGTTTGATCAAACAGTCTTCGCAGCGGTTTGCTTTATATTTTATTGCCAGCGGTTTGGTTAAGTGAAGGCGGCGAGTTGTGTAACTTCAGGCGGCGGTTTGCTATTATTATAATAGGCGGCGAGTTAGTATAACAGGCGGCGGTTTGGTCACATTTCTTAGGAGGCGGTTTGCTTATTATTTTAAGTAAATTTCACCTTGGACAAAACGGACATTGAACTATAAAATGACACTTAATCAAACTTAACAAATCATCAAATCAAACCATAATCAAGGACTTAACGGATTAATCTAACAACAAACAAACCATTAAACAACAAACGATTATTCATTCACGGTTTTCTATTGATTTTCTAAAATCCCGTTAATTCATTTATCGGTTTTAATCATAGACGTGTAAAATCCCGTGAACGTGAATTGCATACAATACCACAACATCAATCACATCACATCCACTTAAGATCCAACAACTTTCACACTTCATAATTCATAACCATTCATTCATCATGTCTACTCCAGTCAATACATCCTCAACAGATAGTCAAATGCATAATAATATCATGGCAGCTGGTTCAAAAGATCGTCCACCAATGCTTGGACCAGGAAGATATTCTCAGTGACGTTCACGTTTTCTATGATACATCGACACTAAAGGAAATGGTGAATATCTGAGGAAATGCATTTTTGAGGGTCCATACAAGCTAACAAGTGTAATAATAGAAGATGTCGCTGCAACAATAAATTCTCCAGAAGTACCACAACATGACGAAGCTGAGACAATACACAACATGTCTGTAGAGAACAAACTGTACTTTCAAGCTGAAAAGGAAGCTATTTTCTTGCTTTTAACTAGTAT
>BQNB010109878.1:0-22663 GCA_026074375.1 Tanacetum coccineum
TTGTAGCCCAATATTTGACCAGCATTTTAGGGACTACATTTGTGATTTTTAGGGACTACATGTAATCCCTAAAGGTTTGCTACAAGACAAAATTAGAGTCTCATAATTTTTTGAGTTTGACTGTCACTTATCGGGACTACTCATTGTCCCTAGAAGTTTGACGACAAAAAGAAAATAGTCAAAGTAAAAAAAAAAATTAATCCCGGTGGAGATAATTTTTGGCGCCTAATTTTTACGAGACCACAAGTAGTCCCTATAAGTTTAGTGACTAAAAAATGGGATAAAGCCGTAGAATACCAACGAACTTTTCACAATTTATCGATTTCGTACGTGTACTTCAAAAATTATCGATTTGGTACATATACTTTGATAAAGTGTTCTCCTTTGCACATTTTGATGACGTGTCACGTTATTGATGTGCTACGTGTCAGCCTATCACGTATGACACGTCATCAAAATGTGCAAATCAGAACACTTTATGAAAGTACACGTACCAAATCGATAACTTTTTTTAGTACACGTATCAAATCGATAAATTGTGAAAAGCTCGTTGGTATTCTACAGCTTTATCCCAAAGTTTAAAGGGGTTATTTGTTTATTTTTTAAAGTTATAATAAAATTTGTAAATTTATAAATTTATACTTTTTTTTTTTTTGAACGGCAACTTTATTATAAATTTATACTTAACTCCATATAATTTATTTAAAATTAAACAACTAAAGTTTTATTAATTACCTCTTTTTTTTCAAGTTTTTGTTTTCACAAATTTGACACATAATTTTTTATGTGTTTTTTCTCAATCAGATTTCTCCATCAAATTTTTTTAGTTTTGATCAAATTGATTCAATTCTGACTTTGACCAATCGGATCGCACGATTTTACGTACGTGGTAAAATCAAACATTCCGATTGGTCCAATTTTTCAATTCATAAGATTCAATTTGATAGAAAACTAATGTAATTATTTATTATATAAAAGATTCTTAAACGTGTGTCACATATATTTTGCTTTGTGATGCTTCGAGCAACTCATTAATTTTCTCATTTGCTCCCAAAGATTCTCCAAAATACTTAAAAATAAAATAACAAACACACGCAATAATTTTCATTAAAACCCAAATTTTATTATTTATTTAAGCAAAAAGGTGGTATTTTTTTTAACGGCGAGTTAATACAGTTACCACCTTCGTCCTAAAATTATTGTCCATTTTTGACTTTCTAAGTTTTTCTTTCTCAACTTTAACCTTAAATAATTTTGTTTGTGCTATTTAATATTTTATGCATAATATATGAATGAATTGAGTTTTAAACGTATTATTTATTGGTATAATTTTTATCAAGTATTATGTAACATAAACAAAAATATTTAAGGTCAAAGTTGACAAAGAAAGACCTAGAAAGTCAAAACTGGACAATAATTTTGGGACGGAGGTAGTACTAAGTTAGTTATTTGATTTCACAGTACTTACCCAGAAGGTAGTCTCTGTCAGCCTCGAATAATAATTAGTGATTCAATCCACAGTACATACCCAGAAGGTAGTATCTGTCAGCCTCGAATCGACGTATCTATGAGGCAGAACCTCACAGATTCCCACCTTGAAGGAAAACCCTCACGAAGAGACTCGAACCTGAGACCTCTCGCATGTGGTAACAACCTCCCCAACGACACCCTTGGTGGCCAACTGAGCTACCTCAGATGGTTGCAAAAAGGTGGTATTAAAATATATATAAACATGATTTCATCGGTTAGCACGACAGTTGGACATCGTAATAATATATAAACGTGATTAGAAATCACACAGCGATAGTACGACGGATAGATCTCGTAACAATAGTAGATACGTGATTAGAATTCACATAGCAATAGTATACCATTAGATGTTATGTTTTATAGCAAGCAATGAAGTAGCATAATGTTGTAGAAATCTAAAAAAAAAGTCCAATTACAAATTGGTCACGTAGCATATTATGTAGTATTCCGTATACTCACTAAGTCGCATGACTTAAAATTACTAGTTTCTCCTATTGTAGTTTGAAGATAACGATTGGAGCACAAGACTAAAGTGTGGTATAATGGAAATGGTAATGCACGTGAGGAATTTAGGTGACGAGCATCTCAGCATTACTCTCGTACTAGCTTGTTTACGCCTCAAATTTTATGTATTTTAAAGATTGTAAGAGTCTAGTATTTGTGTCATATGTTACATGTTTTAGAAATGACGTATTGTTGGTTTTGAGTTTTTTAAGGGATGATAACGCCTAAATTATACATGTTTTCGGCAGCGTTATTTGCATTTATTTTATTATTTCTTGTGAACTTTTGATACTTAATCAAGAATATTTTCTATTATATGTTCTAGGTACGTGTCGTGGAAGAATACGGAAAATTACACGACTGAAGCTTAAACGAAGAAATAACTCAAGTTAATGATCTCCCGACACCTGTTCACTGTTTTGGTCATAACTCGGTCATACGAACTCCGTTTGGCGCGATTCTGACGGCCACGCGAAGAGAATTCAATTATCTACAACTCTGAAAAAGGCCAAGTGCTGAAATTTCCCCAAGTACGCCGCACTTCCAAAAATGTGTGGCGCACTTTTCATCGAATTTAAGAGAATTAACGGCATTAAGTGTAGACAGCATTAATACAGTATGTACGGCGCACAAATAAGTATGTGCGGCGCACTTTGGCTCTCGAAAAGCCTATAAATAACCCTCATGGCTCCATCATTTCACACACTCACACACAAATCAATTTCATTCGTGTGGAACACCTATAGTGGGGATTTTTGGGGATAAAGGCTTGACAACCCTTGTTCCGAACATCCCTCTACGCCACCATCACCACCATCAAATACCACCACTCTCCACCATGTTTTCCAGAGATCCACCATCACCCTCATACCTCATCCATTAATTTCCAAAATCTAACACCCATATACTTGGAGAATCAACCATAATTCTTCAAGTGTTCATTATAAAACCCATTGCCAAACACCCCTTCTCCGTCTACCATTATTGTTGCCGCTGAATTCTAAGGATATTGGTGATGTATTCCGGTTGGTTACAGAAATATAGGGAGTAGGCTTGATATTGGAATCATTGGTTGATGTTGGTATTGGTTGTTTAGTCGAATATTTGGTTATTCGATCTTTTGTTCTCATACACTTCCGTTTACAAATCGTTGGTACATTCTTATCTATATTTATGATGAAATATTATGAGTTTATCATTTATAAAATGGTTGTTATGAATATGAGCATGGAGTAATCCTTTTATGTTTGCTTGGGCAATATGTGATTTTGGATATGGAGCGTTTGGATATGTGTTTATTGAATTGATAAAACATATTTTATATAAGAAAATAGGCCGAAAGGTTCCTTTATATATGTGTTCTATTATTTCATCTAACATATTGGTTATAATAACTTATAAAGGCCGAAAGGATTTGTTGTTATTAATCGATATAATCACTCGTTATATTTAAAGGCCGAAAGGATTTTTAACTTGAGATAACTTTATTCTCTAAACTTATAAACACTATCCTAAACACTTCTATGCCTTAGTGATCATTGCCTAAACAAACATACTTTAATTCCTTGTTTGAATCATCCTTTAATTGCTATCTTTATAATATTCGATATATGAAATATTTGGTTAATTTGATCCGTGACAATCATTTTAGCCTTAGCACCTTAATTACAAACTGTGAAAACTTTAATTCCAGTGGAACGACCTGGACTTACCTAAAGCTATACTATACACGAACGGGTATACTTCCCGAGTGTTGTGTTTTTATTAAAAATTGGTATTTCTAGTTATTATAAATTTAAAGCTTGCAAAACACACATTAAGTTTTTGACGCCGTTGCCGGGGAATTGTTTAAGTTGTTATAGTTTGTTGCTTATTTCTGGTGCTATTTTGTTTTACAAAAAAATTTCAAACTTGCCGTACCGTTTTTTGGCAAACGAAACCCAAAAATCATTTTTTCTTCAAGAAGTACGCCGCACATCTTATTTGTGCGCCGGTTTTTCTAAAACCCAGGAAGTACGTCGTACTTTACCCAAGTATGCCGCACTTTCTGCAAATTTTCACAAACATAATCTTATTTCAAAAACCAAAACCCTCAATCTCCTAGTCTTAGGTTCTATAATCATTTGGAATTGTATTTTATCTGATTATATGCCTTGTGTATTTATAATTATCTAGTTTATCATAATATTTGAAAAAAAATATAAAATTTCCAGAAAAGCCGATGCACTTTTCCTAAAGTACGCCGTACCTATCCAAAAAAAAATATTTTATTTATTTATCCTTATTTGCTATATATAATAAAAACTGTTAAAATATATCTATCTATATATAAATCTATAAAAATAATGAAAATAATTTACTTTTATTATTGAATATTATATCTATTTAGCCTTTAACTAATATATATAAAAATATCTTTTTGAAAAATGCTTAACGTATGTATAAATCCCCTATCTTTCGGAAAACAACTAGTAAGTCTAATATACAAATTATATAAAAATTTAATAAAAAGATCTTGTAAACTTATCCGAAAAGAATTCGTCGAGATCGAATCATTCAAATCATCAACTCAAAATTCTACCATTAATGACTTTATCATTATAAATATACCTGAAGAAGATGTCGAACCAGAACCAAATTTACCGCTCCAAGAAATAATAAAGATTGTACGTGGCTGATAAACTGCAAACTCGGTTACCTCTTCTCTCTGTCGTTCTTTTAGAGGAGGGGTTAAATCTTCTCATTATAGCCTCTTCATCAAACGTATATTGAAGGGACAAATGTTGTCTAATATGGAGGATAGATGGGTGTGAGATTTAAATGGGGAAGGTGTTTTTCGGGTCAAAGATGTTCGCATTCTTCTTGATGAATGTTTCTTGCCGAAAGCCCCTACTGCTACTCGATGGGTTAAATATGTTCCAATAAAAATAAATGTTTTTGCTTGGAAGGTTTTCCTGGATCGGTTGCCTACTCGATCCAATTTACAACATCGTGGTGTCCTAGTTTCTGATCTTTTATGTCCGCTTGCTCTCTGCACAGAAGATACCTCGCACTTGTTTCTTCAGTTCAGATTGGCTACGATATCGTCAGGCTCGTATGCCAGCTGGTGAATCTATCATGGATGAAATACAAAATTATAAAATATAAATAAAATGATTTACGTTATTTTGAATATTATCCTATTAGCCTTAAATATAAAAATATTTTTTGCAAAATGCTTAATGTATGTATAAACTCACAATCCTAGGGAAAACAACTAGTAAATCTGATATATAAATTAAATAAAAATATAATAACAAGGACTTGTAAGATTAAACCTATCCAAAAAGAATTTGTCGAGATCGAACCACTCGAATCTTCAACCCAACATCCTATCGTTAATGACTATGTCATCATAAATATACCTGAAGAGGATGTCGAAAGTAAAGAAATCATTCTCGATCCTTATAATCAGCCTATGTGGGAAAGTGCTACGACTGTAGCACCGACTCCTAATTTTGCCGTTATTCAACTCAATGTTGATGACAACTTTTTTCTCAATAGTACCCACTTGAAAATGATTTCGAAAAATAAATTCGATGGTACTTTACGGGCCGATCCGCATGACCACATTCGTGAATTTCTCGCAATCTGCGACATGTTCAAATATGGTGAAACTCAAGGTGAAGCTGTCAAGCTTTTAATATTTTCTTTTTCCTTGTGCGATGAAGCTAAAATCTGGTTTAACGAACTTAATGAAGAGTCTATAACATCGTGGGATCAAATGAGAAGAGCTTTTCTAAACAGATTCTTTCCACCTTCGTTATTTAACCATCTTTTGCTCGAAATCAGATGTTTCTCTCAAAATGAATATGAAAGTCTAACCGACGCCTAGTTACGACTCAATAACATGCTTCGAAAATGCCATGGGCACGGTCTGACCAAATGAGCTATTATTGAAATATTTTATCATGGTCTAGACGAACCGACTCAAGCAATCTTGGACGAAACTGCTGGAGGGATCTTCCTCTACAAAACTCCGAATCAAGCTTTTCAATTTCTTGAGGACAAAGTCCTTTTTAAACTTGGTTGGTCCACTAAATCTCAAAACGATCATCATCAAAAATCTATTGCTTTCGCCAATGGAAGTAACAGTAATAATGATAATTCTCGATTAATGGACAATTTGGAAGCTCTAACTATAAAAATGGATTCTCAATTTCAGAGCTTAAAAGAAGAGATGCATGAGATGTGTAAGAATTATACCAACCGCGGAGGTGACCACGCTTCTAAGAACGATGACACGCCGATGTGTAAACGTCATAAAGTAAATTACATCCAATCTGAAGGTTATCAAAACCAGAATTCTCATGATTCGTATTCTCACCAATCCCATTATGATCCCAATGATTCAGAGAAATCGCTAACAGAATTAAACAATGATGTGAGAAATGACCTCGAAGATTTCCAAAGATGTATCCATAGCATGAGAACTGTTCATTGGAAACTTTTTGACAGAGACGATCAATCTAAATCTGATCTTGAAAAATCAAACACAAAATTCTTGGATGGTCAAAGAGTTTCAAATATGTTTTTCAAGAACAATGTTAATGATATGATTATAAAAATGAAGCAAAACAAAAAGAATTTCCAAACTATCTTTAAAAACATGGATAGGAAAATAGATGAGTGGGAAAAGTCTCAAAACTTATCTTTAGAACTAACTGATAGGACTGACCCACCTCCTCCTCAAGCTCAAACTTAGCACGTGAATGTCGTATTCACCGGGAGTGGAAAGTCCGATGGTCCTTCCAAAATTCTAAAAGATCTACCACCTCCTATCATTGTTAACAATAAAATCGAAAAAGATCGACCTATTAAGACATCAAAAAAAGGATATCACGTGGTCAAAACAGAAGAATATCCTTTCCGTGAGTACATACCAAAAATACCATACCCTAAATGTTTAAGAGTGGATCATTCCCACTTGAATCGTATCATTAAGGAATCTTAAATTAAGTTGAGTATAACCAAAAAAATAATAAAAGTAGTAATAGTAAATAATAATAGTAAACCTATAAAAAAACTAAAATATATATATATAATACAAAAAAAATTTACAGTTTGATAAGTTAAATGTGCATGGGCCCGTGTATTTCTTGCTCGATTTCTGCATCCAAAAAGAAATTTATCGAATTTGTGGGTGTGTTCGCTGGAAACCCTCACGAGACTATAACTCGTCCACTCGGGACACCGAGGGGTTCAAAGGCTTGTTGCATACGCTAAATACAACCGTGGTGCCTACGAAAGTGCGCTTTAGTATTTTACGGTTTTTGTAGTTGTGTTTATTTTGCAGATTAAATAAATAAGTGGAACTTGGATCAGTGGTACTATTACATTTGGGAGCCGCTATATTTGGATTATTATATTACATGTGGTAGAATACACATGCTTGGCGTTCCGTTTTGCGCCATATTTTTCAGAATTCAACAGAGAAATTAAGAACCCCAGGAAGTACCGTTTTCCCTTAATTTTCCCTATTTTCTATATTTATCAGTTCTCGCATTGAGGGCAATGTTCAACTTAAGTGTGGAGGGGTAGCAAATAGGAAAAATTAATCATGTCCCTTCATGTTTGCCCTGCAGAAAATTTTAAACTTTCAACTGATATTTTCTGGAAAATTAAAAAATTTAAAAAATTTATATATTGCTTTTCCAAAAATTAAAAAATGCATACGCTTAGTAAGGCAAATCCAACTGGATTGACATTTTAACTAGCACAAAAATTAACCCACTTAAATTGTAAGGTTCGCCTCTAGATCTTAAGGAATTCGGGTATCCACCTTTGATACCTAAGATAATTTTTACCTTTAGCTTTCTCGAGATAAGGTATGATTGCAATTGCAAGTGTCTCATCCGTCGTTACGGCTGTGTATTTATAGTTTTGTCGCCTTTTCTAAAGCATTGGTATTGGTATAAAGTTATATGAGTGGGCCGGTAATTTAGTAGCTCCATAACTTGTGCTTGATCATCATTTACTAGACCGCAGTAAGGTTAATTTATAGACAAAGTCGTATGATAATAGGTGAAATAAATCCCTATGTAATCATGTATCTGCAGCACTCGCTTTTAGTGCTGAGATCCCTGAAGTATCCCAAGAGCAAGAAAAATGTGCTCAAAGAAGTTTCGTGCCAGCCTTAGTTATCACAGTATCTGGAATGAAAAGAATTCAAAAAAAGAAGAGAAGAAAAAAAAGAGAGTTCAAAGTATAAGGCAAAGTTCTAGCACATGGAATCAAGTATCTGCTATTCACCCTCATCATTATTACGTTTTGCCTCTTTGAGATTTCTGTCTAGGTGCTGCCGCCGTAACGGGCATGTTTATGTGTCTAGTAAAAGCATATGGTAGCGACCTAGATTATGTCTATGCAATTGAGTGACTTCACAAATATAAAACCCTATCTGATTGACTCGTGTGAATTCAAAAACAAACACTTTCCCTATGTGAGGTGCTCTGTTATATGTCTATGCTTGAAAAGTTATAAAACTGGTACACACTTATTAATGCTAAAATGATTTTTTCTCCACGTCACGATAAATGATCTTATTTTTTTCGCTTTGATTTCTTAAGGGCAAGCAATAGTTAAGTGTGGAGGGATTTGATAACACCTAAATTATACATGTTTTCGGCAACGTTATTTGCATTTATTTTCTCATTTCTAGTGAACTTTTGATACTTAATCAAGTATATTTGCTATTATATGTTCTAGGTACGCATCGTGGAAGAATACGGAAGATTACACGAAGATTTGAAGCTTAAACGAAGAAATAACTCAAGTTAATGATCTACCGACACTTGTTCACTGTTTTGGTCATAACTCGGTCATACAAACTCCATTTGACACGATTTTGACGGCCATGCGAAGAGAATTCTATTGTCTACTACCATGAAAAAGGCCAAGTGCTGAAATTGTACCAAGTACGCCGTACTTCCAAAAATGTGTGGCACACTTTTCATCGAATTTAAGAGAATTAATGGCATTAAGTGTGGACAACATTAATACACTATGTACGACGTTCAAATAAGTATGTGCGGTGCACTTTGGCCCCCGAAAAGCCTATAAATGTCCCTCTTGGCTCCATCATTTCACACACTCACACACAAATCAATTCCATTCGCGTGGAACACCTAGAGTGGGTATTTTTTTGGGATAAAGGCTTGACAACCCTTTTTCCGAACATCCCTCTACGCCACCATCACCACCATCGAATACCACCACTCTCCACCACGTTTTACAGAGATCTACCATCACCCTCATACCTCATCCATCAATTTCCAGAATCTAACACCTATATACTTGGAGAATCAACCATAATTCTTCAAATGTTCATCATAAACCCATTTCCAAACACCCCTTCTCCGTCTACCATTGTTGTTGCCGCTGAATTCTAAGGATATTGGTGATGTATTCTGGTTGGTTACAGAATTATAGGGAGTAGGCTTGATATTGGAATCATTAGTTGATGTTGGTATTGGTTGTTTAGTCGAATATTTGGTTATTCGATATTTTGTTCTCATACACTTCCGTTTACAAATCGTTGGTACATTCTTATCTATATTTATGATGAAATATTATGAGTTTATCATTTATAATATGGTTGTTATGAATATGAGCATGGAGTAATCCTTTTATGTTTGCTTGGGCAATATATGATCTTGGATATGGAGCGTTTGGATATGTGTTTATTGAATTGGTAAAACATATTTTATATTAGAAAATAGGCCGAAAGGTTCCTTTATATATGTGTTCTATCATTTCATCTAACATATTGGTTATATTAACTTATAAAGGACGAAAGGATTTGTTGTTATTAATCGATATAATCACTCGTTATATTTAAATGCCGAAAGGATTTATAACTTGTGATAACTTTATTCTCTAAACTTATAAACACTATCCTAAACACTTCTATGCCTTAGTGATCATTGCCTAAACAAACATACTTTAATTCCTTGTTTGAATCATCCCTTAATTGCTTTCTTTATAATATTTGATATATGAAATATTTGGTTAATTTGATCCGTGACAATCATTTTAGCCTTAGCACCTTAATTAAAAACTGTGAAAACTTTAATTCCCGTGGAACGACCTGGACTTACATAAAGGTATACTATACATGAACGGGTTTACTTCCCGAGTGTTGTGTTTTTAGTAAAAATTGGTATTTCTAGTTATTATAAATTTAAAGCTTGCAAAACATAAGGGTGTTTGGCATAAGCTCAGTTTTTGTAGAAAACACGCTTCCACAAGTCATGTAAGTATTTACAATATTTTGTAATGATATTTAGTATATGTATGCTGTTTCTGCAAAGTTTCATGTTTTATCGATAAGTGCAATACCGTTTTTAGGAAATTTATAAGTCAAAAATGTTGGTGACGAGAGGGTTTTAGTTGCAGGTCAGGCCTATCTGGCCACCTGCCGGAGCCCCATCCGCAGGTGAAATCCCATTTAACCACTGACTAAAAGGGGTTTAACAAACCAATATTATGTTTAACAATAGATTGTTTACGTCGAGGGGATCAAAAAACTTTTTTATTTTAAAAGATATTTAAACATTTGTATCCTATAGTTACCATATTACTTCTCTATTTTTATTCACACATTTAAACACATTTTGTCTTTACACTTTTATACATTTCATCTACACAATGTTTTACGATCTATTTTTTATACCTCATCGGACGATGAAGATGAAGTTACTAGTGAGCTTGCGTTGTTTATGGAGGCCTATAGTGCGGTAATTGAAACTTCAAAACCAAAAATCCTACGAAACCATGTAGACAGAGATCGTTACAGTGTTCATGATCGTTTGGTGACGACTTACCTTTCCGAACATCCACAATATGACGCAGCAACATTCCGTACGAGGTTTTGAATGAGCCGAACGCTATTCACACGCATTTTTTCATGAAATAACCGATGATTACCCTTATTTTCAACTACGTCCTGATTATACGGGACAAGTTGGCATTTCTCGATTGATGAAGTGTACTTTCACAATTCGTCAAATGGCGTACGACACCGTTCCTGATGCTCTTGACGAATACTGCAAATGGGTGCGACAACAGCTCGTGACTCTCTCCTACATTTTTGTACCGCTGTAATGGAGTTATATGGAATAGAATTTTTGCGATAACCGACATATACTGACATCGAAAAACTCTATGCTTATCACGAGGAAAAACATGGGTTTGCTGGGATGATAGGAACAATTGATTGTACTGATTAACCGTGAGAGAATTGGCCAGTTGCATTTAGAGCTAATTTTATAGAGGTGATCACGGGCCAAATCCATTCATTTTATTGATAGCGCTTGACTCCCAAGACTTATATACATATATGAAATTCGTGGGCGTCACATTTACAAATCAACAAATCTAAAAATAAGGGTCATGAATTTTATGTAACAAGATGTTTAGTTGACATTATATATATATTTTTCTTATTCGGTGAAGATGAAAATGAGATGTATCAGGCTAGTCGTCACTATACAAAAGGTGTTGTTGATAGTGTTGAATTTGAGCTAGTTGAAAACGCTTACGTCAAAGTAAGTACTCTTTAAATGAAGATCTTACGTCGATTGGTTAAGTCAATTGATGGTTTTATTCGAGCTAAGCATATTATTTTTTAGATGATGATATTACGTCCATCCATTAAGTCAACTGATGATTATGTAAACCAATGAAAAGGTCGTGTTCGTTGAATAATGGCAACGGGTTGCATAAATATAGTTGATGTTATCGACGTTGTACCTACAGCTAATGGTGGAGCCATTGAACTTTTGTACATGCAGGGTTATTTTTTTGGTCATATGTTATATTGGTATAAAATTAATCTAATCTTTAGTTTCGAATAAAAAGATATATATTATGTAGATAATTAATTTTGGATTTCTGAATAAATTCTTTTTCATTTCAATTTTGATAATCGTACTCGTGATTGTGAGCAGATCTTTTTTTTTTTCCATTTTTGCAAGTTAGTGATTTGATGATCGATTTTTGTTGTAGTAGTCACTATATTTGATCACTAACAAGCATAGTTGCCCGCGCGTTGCTGCGGGGCGCTGTTTCTTTTATCATATATGTTGGTGTTTTTTTAAGCATTGGTCGCGCGTTGATGTGGGGCGTTATTTTTTTTTTTTTTTTTTCATCACTATTACTTTTTGTGACAGATCTTTAGTGACAATGAGTGACAACCTTAATATAGTAACTAAATCGGCTTAGTGACAATATCTACTGTTAGTGACCACGTTCGCATGGTCACTAAAAGCCTTTTTTTTGTAGTGCGTAAGCTTCTTTGTCTTCACACTTACTTAATTATATGTATTAAAGTTCCTACACAACTTAAATATTAAATAGTTTGCATTGTGATGTTTAAAATATATTGCTTATAACATATTATTTACATAGTGGTGGAAGATAAACAAGCAACAAGTTGCTCGCTAGCATTTTTGAATTGCAAAGCTAATCCTATGGAAAACCACATTTGCGGATTTAGGCGTCATAACATTACTGTTCATAACCCGTTGAACTCTATTAAGTAGCTTCACCGCCTCAGATGCAAGGAAACCAAATGTATCAAACGCGAAAGGAATAAACATGTGTTGATTTTCAATGCAGACTTTCTTGTGTTTTGTCACTTTGCATGAGGCAGCTTGCAAAGCAGCCCGAACCACTATAAAACCCCTACCACTCAACCTCACAATTGGAGAAACCCCAGTCAGATCCACACACACACATGTTTCCCTCCAACCCATTCAAAAACTAAAAAGTCAGCCAGTCTGAGTGTGGATCTTCTATCTGACGGGTTAGTCAAAAAGTTCACAGGTGCTTCTTTCTTGACGGAGATTCCGGCACACCTACATATGTCAAAAAGAACGTCCCTAACCATATCGTGTCGGTACTTGAAACTTGGGAGGTCCTTACAATGATCCGCGTGTTCCCTAAAGAAATCTAAACATGCCTTGCGACAAACAAGGCATATTGCATCAACAGAAAATATTGGAATCATGAGGTGATAATTAAGGATAGTGTGGTATTCCACTAGTGACATATGTTGGCTATAGGTAGTAGGAAATCTTGAGCATGTGGTGCGCGTAGACTCTCAAAAACCGCGTTCTGTCTTACAGTCATGTCAAAGTGGGCTTCCATATCCTTAATCATTTCACTAAAAAGGCACTCGCTAGTGTTTTGTTGGGCTTTAAATGGGGCGGTGTCTTTATTAGTGAAACAACTAAAATCAAAGCTTGGAATTGTACCACGTAGACAAGCCAAGGCAGAAACATAATCATCATCCATACCACATATGCCACTATCACGTAAGATGTGGTCTTGTAACACCCAAGATTAGGCCTTCGAGGCCACAAAAGCATAGGAAGAAGCTACTTATGCCGAGTACAACCCCAAACCACCAAGACGGATGGGTAAAGAAGCAAGCCACCACTGTAAGTCTCCAAAGAAAGGACCTTCATAAACCACTATATTCTTGATTGACCCACGCAAACCTTTGTCAAAAAATAAGGCCGCCTCCTCCATGTGCACAGGTTGACAAGTCTTTAAACCAAAAAAGTGTTTGGGAATAACCATACACGATCGAAGTAAAAAGAGCTCACTCTGTGGGTCATGTAACTGTGGAAGGAGACTCATCAAATCAACAATATTCACGGCTCTCCTCATAGGTATCCCACTAATAAAATTCGTGTCTCTACTAACAGCCCCCCAAGAAGATTCATACCCAAAGACGGCCTTCAAATATCGATAGGAAATAAACCCTCATGAAGCTTCACACCATTACACAAGGACAAAATTATCTCTGTTTTCTTGATATTAAGTTCAAGACCCAAACTTGGACCACTCACCTTTATAATGTCTAAGACCCGAGCAACTTCTTCTGAATCTCCAATAACAGTTCCATCATCAAGATACCATGCATGAAGGATAATCTTGCAACTATCTATGATCTTATGTACTAGCAGGTGTAATCAAGAGCAAAAAGAAGAGGTCTCAACGGGTTACCTTGCTGCACCCTAGTGGAAGACCAAATATGTGTGTCTCCTATATACAATCTCGTTGCTTGCCCATATAAAAAATCTACACACAAAGAAACAGAGCGACACCTCACCCTAACCTCTTGGAGTAATGACGATCTATCCTTAAGGTTAAATGCATTCAAGAAGTCCATAGTGTGCATTGTAAGAGATCCATCATTGTGATATTCACTCAACAACCTATTGACGTTATGTAAAATAGCTTCAACACCACCCGAAACTCCGACTATAAATTCCACCGTCTATATAAGTTGAAAAAAATGGTTATTGGTTGTCTCATTTAACAATTATAGACTCAAGATAGATCACGTCATGTCGTCTTTCAGAATTAAAAAAAACATATTTCTGAAAATTTAAGCACACTAAACTTTCTGTGTACCCATATCGCACCATTGACTGAAGATACTTTAATTGTGGCTTTAAGTTCCAAGTTGCGATATGGGTACGAATATAGGGTCTTGCTCAAATGAAAATTATCAAAACACAATCGAGGGAAAAACTTAGGGGCTGCTTGGTTCGTATTAGGTTATAGGAATGGGAAAGGCAATAGGAATGCAAAGGAATGCTAATGGGTATTAGCATTGCATTAATAGTGCTTGGTTGACGTTGGGTAATCATTATCATTTTCTTGATGGATGTGCATAAAAAGTTGTTATATTTTTATGAAATATCTGCAGGTTTTAAAATCTATGTGACGCCATATGTGATCTACCAACAGTCTTAATCACATCAACTAATTACATCAACCAATTGTAAATATAAAATTTGGTGTTGAGAGGAGTTTTGAAGTTTGCTTTCACGAGTGTACAAAATTGACAAAACTTGTATACATCAAATCGAATAAAAAACAGATTAATTTGAATCCTTCAAAACAAAATTTCAAAACAAAATATATGCAAGACCGTGAAGCAATAGTGCAGTATATATACGATGATGTATACCTGTGAAAAGTTAAAAGAAAATTTTAATATTCTCAATCATGAAGTACAATTTTTACCAAAAGAAGCATATGCATCCAAAAAGATATACCGACTTTATTAAAACTATTTTGTGAACATAGGGGAAGTGGGAGAGAGAAGGAAGATGAGAACGTGGTAGCCAGTGGAAAAATTAGAGAACAATGATAGGCATAACCCCCAATTTAGTGGGTAATGACCCATTACCTTGTTTTAAGCAATGACTCATTCCTTTATGTTTAACCAACCATAATTATTCATTATCTTTCCCTTTCCTTAGTGCCCAAAACCCTCTACCAAGCACACCCTTAGTAAAGCATAATGTATTATTTCATTTTTGTAGGCTGAAGAAGGTTAACCTCATTAAATTGCTTCAAGGCATGGGGTAAAAAGATTCAAGCTTGGCTAAGCGTGTTAGTCATAATCTTTTTGAAAAAGCTATTTATCTACAAAACCATAAGCTTTTGTTAGAAACTATTTTTTGCCCAAAGGTGAACTATATTAATAATAAAACTGAATTACATCAATTAAAGAAGGAAATAGGTATTCCTATTCCTTAATACAGACAACATAATTCAAAACAAGGAACCACAAACATCTCTGATATAGTCACAGCTATCTCTGTTACATTCTAAACATCTCTAATAACACTAGAAAATCCATTCCTCTAGTAGTTATCCCAAACACTAGAAACAAAACATAGTTCACCTTAGACACCAAAAAATCATAACTTCATGACTACATTTCCCTACTTAATATTTCCTAGATCATTCAACCATCCCTCACAATGATCTAAAAGAATCAAAAGGATGACATCATCATGAGAGTCATAGTACCCTTCATTAGCTATACCAAGCATAACTACATTTCATGATCATCTATTACTAAAACCAAATAGCAGCTTCAACCTCATTGTTTTATCAAGGAATAAAGAGAATCATGCATTACTAGCCAGGGAACACACACCCTCATTTATATCTAACCAACCTCCTTTGGCAATGCATTGGGTGGACCAAGAAGTTTCATCTTTCACAACTCTCTATTCCACCCAACATGCACTGCCCACCCAGACCAAATACCCTACACAATGGTGGACCTTCCTTATGGTATATTTAACTGATTAGTGCTTCATTCTGATCCATAATATCTATCAGTTCCTCCCTAGGCCAAACTAATAAGAGTGATATGACCAGATGAAAATCACTACCTATAATAACTCCAATGTATAAGACCAACTATTGTAATGGCCTGCATATGATTCAATATCCGTCCTTATGAAGTAAGGAAAAGATAATAAAATCAATCCTGACTGGCATAAACACTGGATCATACTTCATTTGTAATTCATAAGAATATTCCATTCCATAGCAACCTTTTGAACATTAGGGGACCTTTTAACCTCCAAGCCCATCAACTATAACTTAATGTTATCAGTGATTATCTCTATCATTGTCTTATCATCCACCAATTCACCAGTGAATAACCTAGCATTCCTTTCCTTCCAGATGTGCTATACAGTTGAAGCCAAAACAATCCTAATTAGAATACTTCCAATAGAATTATTGCATACACTATGAGCATACTATTCCACAAAGTTATCCTAACTGTTTGAAAGCCAATCCTAACTGTATGAAAGCTAATTTTTATTCATCTTCCCTTTAAGGTGTACCCATACCTCTTTTGAATATTCATATTAATAAAAACAACTGATTATGGGAATCATTGACTTGTTTGCATAGAGGGCATTTCATATCATGATCATTGTTCCATGCCATTACTCTATCTTATGTTTGTAGTCTCCTTCTGATAGCCATCTAAAGAATGAAAGCCATTCTTGGATTATACTAAGAAAACCAAACAAACTTATTCCAGTTCACCATGTCAGCTAGTATGTTCATTACCTACCAAGCAGCCTTTGAAGAAAAATTTATTAAATTCCCATTTGCATCTTTCCATTTGGATATATCCTTTTCCTGTAAGTTTAGAATTGGGACACTGAAATTTGCAAGAATAGGGTGATTCATAATCCATACATTAGGCCATCTCCATTTGTTATCAGAAATCATATCCCAAACACTCATATTGCTTGCTAATCTTGCATCATAGATGTCTTTGTTGCTCACAATCTCACTTAGAATCCCCATTGTACTCCATTGGTCATACCAAATATTAGTGCCTTTACCATCACCCAAGACATTGAAGATACTCTTCCTGACCTTACTTTTTAAGTCAAAAAGATTTTTCAACATCCAACTGTCAGTATATTCTTTTTGAATTTCCCATTTACTTCTTCCTTTGAGCATTACCACATTAACCCATTTAACCCAAACAATATTTTTCCCCTCAACAATATTTCAAAGGTTATTTATTAATAACACTTCATTCCATTTCCCAAACAGTCTCAACCCTAAACCACCTTGGATTTTTGGACTACAAACAGTTTTCCAATGAACCTTTGCCTTTCCTCCTTTAATTTCACCTTTGCACCATAAAAAACCTTTCAAGACTTGATGCCATCAAATAACGTTACATTTATACCATCATTTATCCCAAGTAAATTACCCAATTTTATATAATTATTGCAAGAATTGTTATTTGATTACTTAAAAGTGTTAATTGCAGTAATTATGGGGTGTTTTGTGAAGATATGCTAAAGGCGCACATTTTGGAGCTTAAACGATGATATTTGAAGATTGCTTATTTCTGACTACATACGCTGTATCCAACAAAGAAGATACGGCGTATCAGTGCCTGGACTTCACAAGAAAACGCGTACGTTTAATTCTTAATACGGCGTATCCTGCTGCCTACATACGTCGTATCCAGCTGGTCAAACAACCAAAGATCCTGTATTAAATGTAATTGAGGAAAGATATAACTGATTGATTGTGAATGTTGTGCACACTCTAAGGAATTCACCCTTATACGCTGTATTGACCTCAACCAATATGACGTATCTAATCATATTCATACACTCTAAATAGAAGATAAAAAATGAGTTTTAAGTTTGCAAAATCATATTCATTATACCATAAACATAAAAGTTGACTTTCTGAAGTGAAGAAGAGTAGCCAAGGTCAAGCATTGATCACGATTCCATAGAAGACACCATGTAATTCCTATACTCTTGTAATTATTTAATTTTTTGTATCGTTTGGTAAAATGTTTAGTTTACCTTGGTTAATTGATCACACTTGTATAATTACAATGGTTATGGGCTAATACCCCTGGGTATTAGCGTCTTAATGAAGATCTAATGTTTGGTTTGTTTTAATCTCGATTGCTTAATTTATCGTTGATTGTTTAATTATGTTTATCACCTAATACTTGTCTATGTGCTTGAATATGCGACCTATCATTCAACTGGGTCTAGTGATACTGACTAAGTAATCTAGATACTGGATAGACCAATAGGATCACAAATAATGTTCTATCTTATCCTTTAGATTAGCAAGCTTAGTTAGCATGGCAGGTGACCGTTCTATCTTATCCTTTAGATTAGCAAGCTTAGTTAGCATGGCAGGTGACCGTTGGATCAACAAGTATGTTCTTAATCATTGGTAAAGACTTGAACAGTGAACTACTAGTATATAAATACCGTCAAGCAGTAAGTGGGTAAAGTCCTGATGGGCTAGGGTTTAACAAGATCACCATTGCTTTAATCCCTAAGATGTATTATAATTAAACTAAAAGGATGCTTTATGCAGATGCGTTAATTGTGACAGAATTCAACATGTCTAGGTCTTAGGATGATGTCCCGCATAAGTCTTAAGTTATGATATGCCGCCTCAAGATAAGCAGTCATTGTACTAAACATACAACCCAACATTTAATCGGATTTAATATGGCTAATATAGTTTTCTATCATTTGGCTTGTACCGCTCTTTTATCTTCTGATTATCTTCTTGCATGCTTATTGTGTTTTGAATTGATTATTGTCACCATAAAATATGTGCCAGTCTCTTAGGCTGAAACCCCCCCCTCCCCTGAACCTGGCTGTGAGATGGAAATACGTTTACAACCATAGGTATTCATGTAACGAGTAATTAGAATGTATATTCGCTCGTCTAATTTAACCAGTCTAATTAGATTAACTAAAATACTGATAGAATATAAGGTTAACAACCTCGCTCTTAGTGTTCGACACCCTACTTACCACGAAACTCCATCTTGACCGAGTACACTGCCCGTTAAAGTGTTGTTTTAGGTAAAGTCGGCTAAATATAAATTTAAAACTTGGTAATCAATAATTCAACCTACACGACAGCACATCAAGTTTTTGGCGCCATTGTCGGGGAGTGAAAAAGTTTAATCTTTATTCTTATTAGTATTTCTAACTGTTAGGTTTAAGAAAAAGACTCGGTCACCCCGTGTATGTTACAGTTTATCGTAGCTCGTAGTTTAAAGTTAATCGTATGACATACGGTATTGGGCTGGGTATAAACCCACACGTGTAAGACCATACCAAGGCCTTATGTCTTGCTTTGTAAGTACTATATAATCCTTTTCCATCCCTTGGAAGAGGTGGTTAGTCATTTCATTTCAATATAGCATTTTCTCTCACTAGAAGTTTTCTCTCTCTAAGAATTCGGCTAACCCTAACCATCTTCATTGAGTTATGATATCCAATATCCTACCATTGGTATCAAAGCCTATGGGATGATTAGCTAGTGTGTATGTACATTTTGTTACTCGGTTTAGATCAAAATTTGTACTTTTTGAGGTTCTTGGCTCGTTTTCCATTTTTCCTAGATTTTGATGTTTGTAATGTTAAAGTTTAGGTTTTATTAGTTTCTATAGTCTTCTAGTACTTAGTTGTGCAAAAGAATCCTAATCTTAAATTTCTCCAAGTTTTTGGTGCTCTTTGTTATCCTACAAATGATAGTGAAGATCTTGGAAAATTGCAAGCGAAAGCAGATATTGGAATTTTCGTTGGTTACGCTCCAAATAGGAAAGGTTATAGAATCTACAACAAAAGAACCCGATGAATTATGGAAACAATTCAAGTATAATTCGATGAGCTAACTGAGCAAATAGCTCATGTGTACCTCGGTACATGACCCAAGCCTATTTTAATGACGCCTGGACAAATAAGTTCATACCAAATCCAGTCCCTCCAACTCCTTATGTACCCTAACCAATAAAGAGCTTGAGATTTTATTCCAACCGATGTTCGATGAATACTTTGAACCCCCTAGGGTTGAAAGACCGGTCTCTCTTGCTCATGCAGTTCAAGTTCTAGTTATTTCAGCTGGTACACCTTCTTCTACAACAACTGATCAAGATGCACCTTCAACAAGTCATTCACCGTTATCCTCAGAAATACAACCTCCTATCTCACATCAAGGTGTTGCAGCTGGACCTATTATCAAAGACAACCCTTTTGGTCAATCTGACAACGATCCCTTTATAAACGTGTTTGCTCCATAACCTAGTTTTGCTGAGTCATCATCAGGGCATGTTGGTTTAGCTGAATCCAACCAAGTTATTCAACCACATGAACATCTCAGAAAATGGACAAAGGATCACCCGATTGATAATGTAATGGGTAATCCCTCTCGTCCGGTATCCACCTAAAAACAGTTAGCTACCGATGCCTTGTGGTGCTTTTACCATGTTGTACTTTCAAAAGTCAAACCCACGAATTTCAAGGCTGTCATGACTAAAACTTGCTGGTTTAAAGCTATGCAAGAAGAAATTTACGAGCTTGATCGACTCCAAGTATGGGAGTTAGTACCAAAACAAGACTATGTAAAGATAATCGCTCTCAAGTAGATTTATAAAGTTAAGCTTGATGAGTATGGTGATGTCCTGAAAAACAAGGTGCGGTTAGTAGCCAAGGGATATCGTCAAAAGGAGGGTATTGATTTCAAGGAATTATTTGCACCGGTTACAAGGATCAAGGCTATCAGAATCTTCATCACAAATGCCGCCAGCAAGAACATGACCATCTACCAGATGGATGTCAAGAACTCATTTCTGAATTGAGAGCTGAAAGAAGAAGTCTATGTCAGTCAACCAGAGGGCTTCATTGATCCAGATCATCCTACTCATGTCTATCATCTGAAGAAGGCTCTTTATGGCTTAAATAAGGCTTCACGGGCATGGTATAACACATTATCAAGGTTTTTTTTTCTAGAAAACAAGTTCTCCAAGGGTGTAGTTGATCCCACGCTATTTACTCGAAAAACAGGCAAACATATTCTTCTCGTTCAAATTTATGTAGATGATATTATCTTTGCCTCAACTGATCCTAAAGCTTGTGACATATTTTCAAAAGAGATGAGTTCAAAATTTAAGATGTCTATGATGGGACAAATGTCTTTTTTCCTGAGGCATCTTTATTAATCAATCAGATATGCTCTTGATTTTTTTTAAATATGGAATGGTGTCTTGTAAACCTATAGATACACTAATGGTGGATCGATCAAAACTGTATGAGGACCCCTTAGGGATACCAGTTGACCAGACTTGGTATCGAGGTATGGCGGCTCACTAATGTACCTCACTGCCAGTAGACCAGACCTTGTATTTGTCGTGTGCATGTGTGCTAGGTATCAGGCTAAGCCTACCAAAAAGCACCTTGAAGCAATTAAATGGGTCTTTTGGTACCTCAAGGGAACCATTAACATGGGCCTCTAGTATCCGAAGGACACCGCTATGGCACTATCGGTCTATACAAACGCTGACCATGCAGGTTGTCAAGATACCCAGAGAAGTACATTGGGAAGTGCTTAGTTTCTTGGAGACAAAATAGTAAGCTGGTCATCAAAAAAGTAGAAAAGCACTGCTATCTCAACCACATAGGCTTAATACATTGCCATGTCTGGATGTTGTGCTCAAATCCTTTGGAAATCACCTAGGGAAATCACCATACCTGAACCCAACCAATCCACTCTACCTCATGAACATATCCGGAAATGGACCGATTCCCATCCTCTTGATAACATTATTGGGAATCCATCTCGACCGGTATCCACTTGGAAATAGCTTGCTATGGATGCTTTGTGGTGTTTCTACAATTCCGTATTGTCCAAAGTCGAACCGAAAAACTTCAAATCTGTAGTTACTAAAGACTGTTGGTTTCAAGCCATGCAAGAAGAAATTCATGAATTTGATCGACTGGACGTATGAGAATTAGTACCACCTCCAGACAGTGCCATGATTATTGCTCTCAAGTGGATTTATAAGGTGAAACTTGACGAGTATGGTGATGTGTTGAAAAACAAGGCACGTCTTGTAGCAAAAGGATTTCGTCAAGAAGAAGGTCTAGATTTTGAAGAATCCTTCGCCCCGGTTGCTCGTCTTGAAGCAATCAGGATATTCATTGCCAATGCCGCCAGCAAAAACATGACAGTTTATCAAATGGACGTGAAAACTGCATTCTTAAATGGCGAGCTCAAAGAAGAAGTCTATGTCCACCAACCGGAAGGCTTTGTTGACCCAGAACGTCCACATCATGTCTATCGTCTGAAGAAAGCACTTTATCTAAGTTTCTTCTGGCTCAAGGATTCTCCAAGGGTGTCGTCGATCCAACATTGTTCATTCGACAAACAGGCAAACACACTCTTCATGTTCAAATATATG
>BQNB010109879.1:0-22663 GCA_026074375.1 Tanacetum coccineum
CTTTTTGTTTTTAATTGATCTGTTATATATATATATATATATATATATATATACATATATATACATACATATATATACATATACATACATACATATATACATACATATACATACATACATACATATATATATATATATATATATACATACATATATATATATATATATACACACACACATATAGAGGGGTGTTAATGAGGGATAGTGACTTAAAATAGGAAGACTAGGAAGTAATCCTGACCGTTAGATGTATCAAATTGATTAAAATGAGATCAATGGCAGTTTTGTAATTATACTAGAAAATGATGGTCTATGATAACCAAATTTGGAGTCCTTTACTCCATTTCCACGCACCTCAACCTGGTGCTTATTTCTTTCATTTTTCTTTCATGAATTATCTTATACTCGTAATACTTTATATATTCAAATTTTGTCTTCTTCTCCAATAGCTTTACGTAGCATTTTTAATCGAGTAAACTTGTTAGTATTTTTAAGACAAGAATTTACCTCTTGCTCTTTGATACATACTGTGTATAAAACAAAATGATACACACGATAGAGTGATGCATATCAATTCGTAAGAAACTAGTGATTATACACAACTACAATCTCTGTTACGCAACAGACTATAGATCATGGACTTTTATGACTAACTTCGCTACACATGTATCTTTCATACACAGATTCTCAACGTTTAATAACGATTGATGCATATTTTTCTTTGATACGAACCCAAAAAGATTCGAAAACCATGACGTGAAGCCTCACCGGAAAATAAGAACATGTGTCACTTTGAAAGGCTTGCGATAGTTCTCCATAGACACACAAAATTCAAACATAGAATATGGCTTCCTATGTTATACACAACCAACGACAAATCGGGTACCACATAAAAAAAACACTTGCTGGAAGATGTCACTTGAGTCGCTGAAGAAAACAGATAGGCAACTAACCAATTGCGTAACACACATGGTGGCATAGGATGGATCTGCTCACGTGTCATTACAGAATAAGGGAAAAAACGATTAGTTTGTTGTATCGGTGCTCGAACCCATTAAACGAACAAAGGTCGAGTTGACGTAAAGAGAGGCATGATTTTTGGAAGGAATCGAGGTGGCATATATGCGTATTTTGATAGAGGTGATAAACAATAAGATGTGAGTAAAAACGATACAAACTTTACAACCATTATTATTTAAACATATATGACCATGATATCTCAAATCAAATTGATACACAATTGTAAAACAACATCAGTTGTGATATGTGCCATCCATACATTGTATAACCATAAATCTTGAACTAACTATCAACGACTACAATACGATAATTGATACATCCACTACAACAAAAGCCCCTTTCCCCAGCGCGTTTTTCCCCAGCGGCATATGTCGCTGGGGAAAAGTCGCTAAACGACAAAATACTCCGACGTGGCATTTTTTCTCGTTGAATCTTTAGTCAAACGTTATTGAAACATGTCGCTGGGGAAGATTTTCATGAAATTTAATAAAAAATTTCAGCGAAAATCTAAGCGGGAAATTATCCCGCCAGTCTTTCCCCAGCGACATGTCGCTGGGGATACTTTTGCTCATAGTTTAGTGCGTAATTAGTCCATAATTGTTGTAGCGTTTGAATTGTACAACTTTCCCCAGCGACATGTCGCTGGGGATGTTCGTTTGACTTTTAAACAAACTACGTTTTTAGGCTATTTTCGGTCCAATATTCCACATTATAGGTTCAATGTATGAGTTAGGGTTCAACATTATAGGTTCAATGTATGAGTTGGATCATAGTGATCATGTTTCGACTTCTGTTATGATTCGTAACATACCCAACTAGTCATACATTGAACCTTTAATGTGTAACCCTAGCTCATACATTGAACCTCTAATGTGTAACCCTACCTTATACGTTGAACCTCTAATGTGTAACCCTACCTCATACGTTGAACCTCTAATGTGTAACCCTAACTCATACATTGAACCTCTAATGTGTAACCCTAGCTCATAAATTGAACCTCTAATGTGTAACCCTAGCTCATAAATTGAACCTCTAATGTGTAACCCTAACTCATACGCATCCCCTTTGTTGTCAAACATGACATAGACCCGTCTCTTGGTGGGTCGAACCACACCGGCAAATACTCTTTCGATGGGCTACATTGGGTAACATACCCAAATACTCTTTCGATGGGCTACATTGGGTCATGTTTGACAACAAAGGGGATGCGTACCATTGGGTATGTTACAAATCATAACCGAAGTCGAAACATGATCACTAGGATCCAACTTCAATATTATCTCACGATGATGTTGAACCCTAACTCATACATTGAACCTATAATGTTGAACCCTAACTCATACATTGAACCTCTAATGTGTAACCCTACCTTATACATTGAACCTCTAATGTGTAACCCTAGCTCATACATTGAACCTCTAATGTGTAACCCTAACTCATACATTGAACCTCTAATGTGTAACCCTAGCTCATACATTGAACCTCTAATGTGTAACCCTAACTCATACATTGAACCTCTAATGTGTAACTGGTATGTGCTTAATTAGACATACCTTTTACCTTTAAAAACGAGCTAAAATAACCAAAAACGGACTTAAAATGCCATTTCCTGTAACTGAGTTAGAATGAACAATAGTCGACAAAAAATACACATTTACCCAAACTTTATTTTAAAAAGCATAGGTGGTACACACTTGATTAGAGACATTTTTGGCCATGTTTTTTTTTAAATTGTATGTTGATCTAACTCCAAAAAACAACACCCGTGTGGACAAAAATCATCACAAAGCGTCACAAACATTTATAATATAGCATGGGCCGACAGGACGGAAATGATCACGGAACGTAAATTCGCAGATTTTACTTGAATTATATCATAGCCGTCAAAGTTCCACATATATACTAAGATATTTATGTGCCAAAGACGAACAATAGTTAACTCTGCAAAATCTAATCTGTGAGGCGTATAAGTGTGGAATTACGGTCACTAAATACTGTAATAATCTAACAAAACTTATCTCCAAATTTGTGACTACACATGTATTCGTAGGTTCGAGGTCACTCTTGGTTCAATGGAAAGTAAGCCAAGATGACTGCGCCAAGGGGAGAGGATTGTCATGTTTGACCGGTACAGTGTCGCGAATCTGTTAGTGACGAAACACCCCAATAAAAACACTGTACTATGTATATTTCGTCGACATTCAATATTTGGAGTTGCACCAATACCAACAGTGTTTTGTACCAGTGCAATGAATTTTTTTGATGCAAAATCATGATGTGTTGTTGTCCTTGATTTTATGAATGATGATGAATGTGCCTCTAAAACGAAGTCGCCTAAGCAAACCCAACAACATAATAAATTGGAAACCTACGTTAAAGTGTTCACTGAAGTAGGGTGATAGGGATTTGATAACCAGACAGAAAAGCGTTTCACTTAGTTTGTAACTCGAGCCCTTTTACGAGGAATTCACTGATACAAGTGGGACAGCTAACTTAGTGCCGTATGGGTAATTGGGGAGAGCCGAAGGAGAGCGGGACACGTTCTCACCAATAGAAACGATCAAAAAACGGAGGCGATGATTAAGTCTATATCATGAGGACCCAAACACTAAATCTGCTTATGTTCGGTAAAAAAGCTAAGAGTTTAGAATCTAGGGATTGCTAACTAAGCCTCTAACCCCTAATCATTCTGGTAGGGATCCAATGCGAGACAATGATCTATCTTTCTTCTTCTCTGTCAATGGAGCAGGTGATGTCCCAGATTGTTCTTATGTATCTTGGGGACTCCATGATGCTCAAACATTTACAGGTGGGAACCTGCTCTCAGCTCATGAAACGTGAAAGCGGATCAGTAAATTTCTGTGAGAGCTTTTAGGATTCGGAAACTACGGCGAGATAGCCAGCGGAGTATGGATTTAGGTGATGGTGATTATCAGCTAGAGGAAGTTTTACTATCTCAAGGGTGGTATTATGTTGAATTTCCACGTAATAACTTTTTTAGTTTGACATATGTGTGACTCGATCTTGAAGTAGCTATTTATGGAATAAAAAGAATTTGCTTCATCGAATACTAGATCGAGAGTTGAGACTACTTTTAGGGATCCAGAGACGAGGCAAACGGATGTACATAAAAATTTCGTTTATGACAAGCTAAAGAGACTATCTCAGAGGCGATGTCTCTACTAAGAAAAAGCCCTGCAAATACATAAGAGCTGTTTATGGCAGCCGTGTTCGTATCTCAATCTCACTTCGAAACCGAAAAGATAAGCTAGCCAAAGACGGTCTCCTATCCAGAGCGGAGATTCCAAAGCTTAAATATTTAGATGCAAGATCAAGGCTGTGTTCATGCATGTGCGATTAGCAAAAGCTGAAGACAACTAAACCAGAGAACTCTATCTTCTGTCATATGGATCTTTGAGTGTCCCCGAAGCGTGTGAGAGTGACTGGCCTTAGAATGGAACAATACATCTTAGTGATTGTTTCGATGAATACTCCCGGGGTATGTTACATGGGTTAAGGAAAATTAGCGAGGAATAAAATGGATTAAGCTCTGACGGCTATCATCAAATGCATAATAAAATATTCAAGTTTAGGTGGTGTATGATGAAAAGCTACAGTTCGTAATGTGGAGAAAAGATTAATGGAACTTAATTTGTCATCAGACTCTCGAGAATTCTCGTGAAAATGAGCGAGCATCGGTCGCCATACAAACATCTTTTGCTCAAACTCTTTAAAACATTCTAATGAAAAGTCGACATCATCGCGATCAAACCTATTTTCTTGAACTCCTAGAACAAACGATGAGGTCAAAGACTTTAACCGACTCTAGTGAATAGGCTGCTCGAACGAGAGTGTGGATAGTTTTCAAAAGCTCCATTTTTATAGTAGGCGAAGCCAATCCAGATACGCGTTTTGTTATACCCAAAACTGTTCCCCCGGGGAAGCCATCTTCGTATACAACAAAAACTCCATATAGCTGATTGCAAGACAAGAACGGATTTTATCATTATACATGTCTTTGTTCACGTCTGTTATCGCGACCAATGACGATTAAAGGAACTTAGGTAATACATAAACGCAAAGACCGATATTGGTAATTTTGTTGTATTCGCGCAAGGGCCGCGCAAATGAAAGCTTAAGAATCTATAACAGAGACCTTGAAAATTAGGAAACCAATCACATTTAAACTTCGATGAGATCAGCAAGCGAATGTGGCTTTGAACAAATCAGTTTCATGACTAGGGCTTTAATTTAGGATACTCCTAGGCAACATCATAGTTTACAGACTTTTAACCAAAACCATTCCTTAACCACCTTTTAAAGTAAATCCACAAGCGCAGAAATGATTGGGATCATTTGTTCCAACCCATGTTCGATGAATACTTCAATCCTCTACTGAGTGTGTGTAATCTCCAGTTCAAGTAGGCTTCTAACTCTCCAGAGCTGATTGGATAAAATGGCCGCATCAACCTGTGTCAACTATAATTGACCAAGATGCACTATCAAAAAGAATCCCGATCGAATACATTGTGGAGAAACAAGAACGATCGTACTAATTATATCTTAAGTTTATAAAAGAATCCCAAAAAAACACACAGCTTTCATAGATGATCCACTTCTGAAGACCAACTACTCAAGGAATCGTTCATCTAGTGTTGCTACCATCCTACACTCCATTTGTAACTTCGCTAGTAAATAGACTAAGAAATCATTCTAATAGGCAAATGTGCTCGGAGATCCTTCGCTCAGTCAGTCTCCACCAGAAAGAACTTCAGACTAAGCATGGGTGTTATTTTGATGCTATCTCATTTTAGTAGTAACCAAAGAATTATAAAAAGCAATGCTCGCCACGCCTCTTGATTCTCAATGCAAGAAGAAATAAATGTACGTTCGGTAGGAAGGCTGCAAGTAATGTACACTGAGTACTGTGATGATCCGAGAACGATGGAGCATGTTAGCAGAATAAAAATGTGGATCGAGTCAAAGTCAAGAAATACGGGTGTGATGTATTGTAGGCTGGCAAAACAAGGCCGAGTTAGTTGGGCTTAAAGGTAAGACCTGACAAAGGAGGAATAACTTTGAGGAATCGTTTGGCACCTGTTGTCCAGAATAGAAGAGCATTCGGTGATCTTCAAGATGCTGGAATGCTACCAGGGAAGCCAGGAGCCAGTGAGCCAATCTATTTAGATGTGATGTCAAAATACATTCTTTAATGTGAGTACACAAGCTGGTTTATGTTTCTTAACGCGTAAGGATTCGTGAGGATCTAGGAACAAGCCAAATCAGCTGTACAGTGCTTAAAGGCACTGCTAAAGGTCTTAAACAAGCACCACAAGTTGGTAATTAAATGTTTTCTCAATTTCTACTATCATAATTCATCCAGGTGGTGCAGTCGAGTTAAACACTAAGTGCACCAGAAAAGTACGGGACTGCGGCCATCTTTTGTGTATGAATTTATTTCTACGATGATTATTTGTTGTGTGCCTCGACTAACCAGTTATGTTGGAAATAAAATTTTGCTAAAAGTAATTGAATTCTAAATTTAAGAGATAGTCAATGATAGGAAAATAGACTTTCTTCTAGGCTTTAGATTTCTCAACGTCCCCAGAGCATCTTAATTAACAATCTAATTATGCTCTTAGAAATAATACAAGAAAATATTGTATGCAATACTAGTGAGGCCTGTGACACCCTTATAGTGGAACAAAGGGTATACTGGATAAAGATCTGACATGGAACCAACGATCCAACCATTACTGTGGGATGATTGGTTCCTTAAGATGTTGAGTCTTACATCCCAACGAACCGTAGGGGACTTTTGTATATATCATTGTACATGTGGTGCCCGTATCAAGCAAGATCCTTCCTGAAAAGCACTTACATACGCGTAAGGAGGGACGGATCTTGGATCGAGTACAATAGCCTGAAAAGAAGGCGCATGAGATATTGTGTCTTTTTGGTAGATCGAAAATATTCTTGCATTACACAAACATCGATATGCATGCATTGCAGAACGGACGGGGGGGGAGCTGGCTGTCAAGAATTAGCTGAACAAACACGATCTGGGGGAGATGAGCACAATATCTTGGGGAGATAAACTTGTTAGCTAGCTGGTCAAGCCCAAAAAGTAAAAGAGCAGGATTCAATCGAGGACGAGTACAGATGCAGAGTATATTGATTAAGACTGGGTGTTAGTCTCAAAGACTGTATAGATGAGATCACCGACTAAGCGATACTATGTAGTGCTTAAGAATTTCAACAAATCCTCTGGCGAGTTGATTAACAAGAGTGCAATCGCTTTATAAAGAATGTTCAAAAACACGCAATATCCAAGCATATAGCAGTTGAGATGCGCCGGCTGTATAAAGAGTGAAGTGGAGCAATGGATGATAAAAACTCAACTTGTCAGAACGCATAATATCAAGCAATGCAAACCATCTTCACAAAAGCTTTAGCCACGAGAAAGATTCAACATTTGATCGAAAATCTGTATGAAAACATGCTCCTAAACACTAAAGAGTCTGACAGAATAAGATGGATGAGTAATGGTGGTAACTCAGGTATATGAGTCTTTGAATATATTTATATATAGTAAATATAAAAACACAAAAAGATTTTCATTTCAATATAAAAATTTTCCAAAAAATATAGAAAAATTAAAAAAATCAGAAAATAAGAAAATAGGTTTTTCCATGACATGTCTCTTAAAATCGAGTAACAATTATGGCCATAAAAATGACATTTAATAATTAAATTGGCGAGAACTGATAAGTGGAAAGTAGCGAAAGAGCAGAAAGGGGGAGTCAAAATGTTGAAAAACAAAGTACAGTATGGCTTGCTATTATTTTCAGAGAGCAACACGTCGGTTCATTATTAAAGGCAAGTATTTCTGTCAAAAATGAAAACTATGACCTCACAACGGAGCAAATTAATTTTTTCGATATAATTACTTAAATTCATAACCGAAAGACGTCTTGGGATAGCTTACTTGAGTCAAGCCCAACCCGTGCTTTCAATAAATCAATGACGGAATGGTCCGTGGCGGAGCATTTATTTGTGTCAAAGAAAAGAGGAAATCTTATTTTTTAAGGTTTTATTTAAAATAGAATTATAGAACATCGTCAAAGGCTTCATTAGAAAAAGTATTTTATAAGGTATTTTGACCACTCAAACAATGACTAACCAACTTTTATCAATAGAAAATTGGGTCCCATTAATTGAGGGAGAGAAAATGTCAAATAATCTTATTACAAAAATGCAACATGTGATAAAAGGAAAAATATTTTAAACAAGTGAAAATATAAATATCTAAAGGAGTTTGTTAATTAAACTTAACTTAGTTTGTGCTTCATATATTTAGTGTTTTAATCCTTTAGAGCCCTTAATACCGAGAGAACGAGCAGGTAGCTATAGTCAGGAGCGATAAAATCTTTATGGATAATTTGGCAAAACTAAACGTAGATTCGAGGCGTGATGAAAAACGATTCAAATCGAAAATGCAATTGGATATGAAAGTGTAGTGGTGTTAAAATTGCCAAAAAACTTAAAAGTTTTTTAAAACAAACCATGAATAAGTATAAGTATTCTTGGTGAAAGCACGACCGCACAAAGAACAGAGAGGAAAAGAAAAATGAGAGAATATTCTCTAAGTGGAGAATTAAAGTGTGAAAGAGAGAGAAAGAAATTGATTATTTTTGAAAAAAAATCAACCGAGACGAACCGACTTTTCATATCATAGTGAAAGGGTAATTTATACATCTCAGAGATGGCCCATTGCATAGGGCTTTTCCCATGGGCTTTTCCTTACTAGCCTATATTAGTTGTCCAGATAGTTACTTTAAGGCGTAAGGTGCTATCTAACTACGGGAGAGAGTTATAAAGGAGTGATACGAGGAACTGGATCGAGATTCCTAATAATCTCCCCTTAAAGGAGGTGCCCCCATCTATATTTAGCAAAAACCTAACACCTAAGCATACTATGCTCTGTCTCAGTCTTGTATGCTCACAGACTTAGTTTGTCTACTTGACATGAATCTTGATGAACAATGATGTAGTGATCTTGTGACTAGTAGGCTAGAGCATAGTTCCCTATAAGCTTGACGTTTGTCTTTAAGCTTACTTCAAATTGAATCATCAAGCCAAGCAAGAAACTCGTTATCATCATCGGTTTCTTATGTAGATCGGTATGTCACCGTCTTGTATGCACTTGTGACTTTTGGAACCGACATGCACAGTACTTTGTTTGGTTTCTTGGTCTATGAAAAGCTAGAATAAGGCCCAACAAAAACTTTCTGAAATTTCTATAACTATAACACTTCTGTCACTGTTTGCGAGAAAGACGTACTTGGGTATCAGAGAGAATCGGGAAACTATCTTGAAATTCTTTGACGTTAATACTTAGTCACGTTCAGAGAAATAGGACGTAGGCGGTGCTGCAAGCAGAGCGAAATACTTGAAACATATTGAGGCTTATCATGATGGTCCTAATTTTTTGTTCGGCCAGAAGAGCTTGTGGAATTGAATCTTGATTTGTCTTGATCCAACATTGCGACCATCATGAAATTACCTGCCATGAAAAAGGGTTAGTGATAATCAACAAGTATGGACGAAAGTGGCTTTGTTACTTCGTCGAATATGGTTGTAATAACCATGGTTCCCCGTTAATTAGTATAAATACTGCATGTGATCAGGTAGAGTTACAAAGAATCTCCTTGACAGGGTTTCGCAGCTGTACTATCTGTTCTCATTACCGAAGCATCTCAAAGCAAACAACACGGTAAGAGTGAATTGGTAAGTTACTATCTTCCCGATTAAGCCGTCAATTCGTGTTCAGCTGTCCTATGTCCAGATACCCTTGTCAGGCTTCCCATGGACATAAGATTAAAATTTTATTTAGGAAAATCAGTCGGTGTGTCAAGATGCAAACGGTTTTTATGACACACCAACAGTTTTATCTTTTTCAAAATTCATCCGTCAATTCATTAGCTGGACCGAATCGATATCTAGTGTCATAAGTTTGATCCGTATAGGATCTCACAAGTCACCTACCGTAGAGCATGTTTGATGTTGGCTCTGGAAGGATTTCCATCGTCATTGAGGGTACTTTTTAGGTATCACTCTGATGTTCTGGCAAAATCACAAAAATAATGCGTAAGACTCTTAATATATTTCTTGTTTTCACATTGTGTAAATTAGCAAGCATATTTTGGATAAGTGTCCTAATGAGATTTATGGATGATCTCTTTTGGCTCTAGACTCTATAGTGCATATTTGGTTTTAGTAATCGGAGGCTGGAGCAGACTGCCACCTTTTCAATGCCAACTAACTCGGAGTGAGAGAGTCGATAGAAATGAGTGTAATCTCTATAAGAAATGAAACAAGAGTCTTTTGAGAGACCTTAAGTGGCTAGGGAGGGTTGTGCATTGCGTCACTGGGTCTATGATGATTGTCTTCAATACCAGACAACAGCTTAGTGTTTCTGACAATTTATGTATTGACCCAGTTTTTGCCTAAGTGTAAGGAGGGCTTCTTTCTTTTCACCCTTTATCTTAACTTTTCTTTGTAATTCTTCAACCCCTTCAGTGCTTACCGAGACTTCATGACTTGTACCTTGTTGGGTTTGTTCCAGTACTAGCTCCATCTCAGTCAGCACTATTTCATTTTCTTACTTTTTCTCCTTTTTTTATCATACCTAAGGACTTCTATTCTAACTAATGGAATGTCCCTGGGTAAACCCCTCTGGTTCTGGCTGGATTATGGGAACGAATACCTAAACCTAACCACCTTATAACTCCAAATAATTAAATACATGGTTGGTCTTTTGGTATTGTTCACAACCTAAAAATCATTTGAAAACATCGATCAAGGTACTTTGATATAAATCAAAACATTTAGTACCTCGATGGTTTTACTATTTAGAAATACTCCCCCTATATATGTGCATCGATAAACAAAAATGTTTAGCACATACGAGGACAAGAGTTCACACTTGAGTCTTAAAGATAACATTATACAAGTTATATATATTTTAATCACATTTTCTCCCCTTATCAAAAATGTCAAATCGTTTGATATTTTGGATATCAATTGATTCAAATATAATGCTTTTGAGGAGAAAAATGTTATAATTATATATCAAGCCTATTATTGGAACATTTTAATGCTCCCTCTCAAATTATGAGGGTATAATATGGTGTTTGAGTACGTTAATTTGAAAATTGTTGAATTTACTAAGAAATTCTTGAAAATTCATACTCAAACACAATATTTGCCTGATATTAGTCTACACTATTTATTCACATATTCACAAGATTGATAATTACGAAAGAATGACTTGAAATGTAGTAGGACAAGATATGACGAAGTCATATTATCCGTTCAAGCAGTCTGAGGTCTTCTCCGTATTCGCTTCTACCAACGAACTTCTCTAGATTCCTCATTAACCTTCTTTGAAAGAGCTACTTATTGATATCCTGGATCCTAACACGAGCCCTTCACATGTCTAATCTACTCCATTTCCTCTTAGGAAGGTTAAACATCCTTATTACCGAAGTAATATCGTGAAGAGCAGACCGAACAGAATTGAGCGTGCCATCACTGAATTTATAGAGTTCATCAGTGTACAACAATCTGTTTTTGTTCTCCTTGAGGATCTGAATATGCAGTGTATGCGGTTCTATTCCTAAGATCCGGCCTGAATGTGTCTGGTTTGGTGAGGTTGATATTCTTTTGGTAACTTTCGACACCTAATTGAAGATCTTTCACCCGCCTTTGAATGATAATACGTCTGGTGAACATACATAATGCTGCATTCAAGTCATAATGTTCGTCTATCGTGAGATTGGTCAGCTTCTGTTGAACAAGTAGGAGTAACATGTCCTTGATGTCTTGTAGGCAAAGTCATAGGAAATCACCTTTTTTAAACTTGTATAGCTCCTGATCCTCTCTACGAACTTCAATCTCGTCCAAGTGACCGTAGTCATACCACTTCATAATCTTAAGGCTGGTAACTGCAATGATTCATTTTCTGGAGTAGACATCCTTTGTTGAAGTCCTGTTGCTAGCAAACCAGTTGAATTATTGACGTTTGGGACCTCAGTATGAAGTACCCCAGTAGGTATGTTTATCATATACCACCTTTACGGGACTCTATAGATTAGGAACCATGTATTTAATCCATTTGACCTCATAAGTGGCAGCCTTTGTCTTTGTTATGGAAGTTGAGTATTGTCTGCTTAAACTTCCACCTGTCAGATATTCCAGGTCGTTGTTGATAAAGTAATCCTGAGAGATAACTTAACGACCTCGACGATCTGGAATCAACAGGAGAGGCTTACGGAGATTGAACAAATACTGCTTGACTTTAGGGTTATGCCAGTCTAGTCATTCAGATGTAGCTTTGAAACATTCTTCAAAATGATACTTTAGTTACGTACGACTCTTGCATGTGTCTTTGAGTAGGTTGAATGCCGGTCCAACCAGAAGTTCTTGAGTCAGATTTGTAATGTTAAGTCAATTCATGACATACGCAGAGAAGTCGATTGGAGTATCTATGAGCTCATCGAATGAAGTAGGAGGTTTTTCAGCATGAGCAATTTTACTAATCCAGGTTTGAGGTGGTCAGAAGTCAACATGTTGTCTCTTATCCCAATCAGGATCAGGAGTTAAAGGTTGCTCCGGTTTCTTGTACCAGTCAACCTTGGAAGCAACCTCATCATCGGGTTGCTCATCATTGTTACCCGTGTCAAACTCTTGATTATATTGCACTCCTGAATCATCCACTGTATGACTTGGCTCCTCTGCATGGGCAGACTTGCCAGATAACTTATGTTGAGAGTAGGAGGTTCCTTTAGAAGAGCTTGTTGACTTAAACTCCTTGGACTTTGGATCCCTAGATGATTCAGCATCTTTACTCGAATTCTTTCTTTTTGTCTCTCGGTCTAATCCAGCGGAGGGGTCTTGATCTTTATCTTTGTCATATCGACTCCTTTTCAATGTGAATACTTCACAATATGTTTCAAAGAGATCTTTGCCAGTGTTATAAGATTTGACCGGTGCATCATAAAGCTCCCTTTTATAATCAGCTCTAAGATTTGATTTGTGTTCCTCCATCTTGTCTATACGAATCTTAGTAAGTTTAAACTCAGATAGTGATGCAGCTGCCTCATAAGTAGACTTTGGTTGATATGAAGACTTTGCTATGACAACAGCTTCTAGTGATTCTATAACATTTCGCTTAATCACAAGAGTTGTAAATTCTAAGACTACATAAGGAAGAATCTGAGGAAATTGAGGTTTGACTTCTTCTTTGATAATAGCTCTCACTGATATGTCAATGAGATCTATATACTCCATCTTGTCTGTAAGAGCTTCTTCTCTACATTCTGCAGTATGGGACTTAGTGGCTTATTAAATGGCTTCTCCTTGTTTGTTGCCAATGTAACGATCTACAATAAAAGGAATTGAGGAGATGGCTTGAGCATACTGGTCAACTTACTTCATTTTTGACAGATCTTTTTCTATGTTGGTGACTCTTTCGTTGAATCTGAATACGGATTAGAAGTCTGGAAGTGCAAGAAATGAGTTTGTTGCTTCTGAAGCTGTTGGTGTAGGAGTTGGTGTTGCTTGTTGTGGAAGAGGATTAAAGGAAGGAGGTTGTGGATGAATGGTTGTGGTAAAGGCATACGTAATTTCAGGGATTATCGTGACTGGTACGATAAAAAGAAAAGATGTTTGACTGCTTGGTTCTTCATGACGAACGGTGGTGTCCGTCAAAGAAGCAATCATATTGTCAGCAGGAGAAGTGTTCTCAAAGTTTAGGAGCTTATCTATGAAGTCTGGTGAGACAAAAGAACTTTGCATAGGTCCTTCAGTCTTCTGTGCGTCGTGGACAGTTGTGTCACATGAGCATCTTTTTTACCTGCTCAAACCCTGACTCTTGAGAAACATTATGTTGATCTGCTCTACCCTGATCAGCTTCATTCATTTCTACATCTTCTTTCCTTAAGTTTACATTAACATCTCTGTATAATTCCTCAGTATCATCTTGCTTTTCTTCATTCTCCTCTTTTGCATTATTATCATTTTCTTCTTCATCAGTGAGTTCATAGTCCTCAAGAGTATGGACTCTTTCATCAATATTTTCTTCTTCTGCTTCTTCATGTTCTTCATGTTCTTCATTGGACTTATTGAGATCGGGAATCTTACTTCTGTCTGACTCAGTTCTATCACTGTCAGCCTCATCATCATCATCATCATATTTTTCTCCATTATCACCCCAAGACTCTTTCTCACTTTCAGAATCATATTTGGGTACATCTGGAACCCCTGGTTTAGTACCAGTTCCTTTATCTGTACCGGAGATCTTACGTTGTTGCTCATCAGGAACCCTTGATTCAAAATCAGTTCCATCACCTGAGCCACTTGCATAAGAGATGTGAAAATCTTTCTTGCTTTGTTTTGCAGCCTCTTTTAGCTGAGTAGTTTCAGATAGAGCTACTGCTGACAGAACATTCAAACCTTTCCTCTATCAGCCTTGACCGGTGCCTTCTTCTTAGTCAGTTTAGGTTTAGTAGCTGGCTTCCTGGTTTGAGATACATCTTTCTTACCTTTGGCAGGCTTCTTGGTAGGTTCTTGGGGTAAGACTAAGACAGTCTTCAGTTTAGGTGAAGCAGGCTTTTTGAACTTCCTTGCCTTTATGGACTCTTTAGCACCACTGGCATAAGCATAGTAAGTCTGATAGGTGGTAGAATTCATAATGTCTTCATTAAGCATTGGTATGTGCTTAAATACACATACTTTAATCTTAATAAAACGAGCTTAAATAACCAAAATCAGATATAAAATGCCAAATATATGCTTGTTTTGTGTTATTTACGGTGCAGGGAACGGATATCAACAAAAAGACAAAAACAAAGCCAAATTGGACAAAATCGAGCACTCTATTGGGAAAAGCACGAAAAAAAACATGTTTAACGGATCCGGTCCCGCTCGATGACTCGACCCGATTCACCTTGAACGGGCCGGCCAAAGCTTATTGGTTCATGTATAGTAAAGCCCAACCAGCTCAAAGAAAAGAATAAAAGTAATGTATTTCCATATCTTAACACGAATGAGCTTCTAGCACAGATGGTATGTTGTGCATATGGTGTTCGTGAGGTCCAGAGTTCAAGTCTCGTGGATGGCATTTATATTAAATGTGTAGGGGTATATATATATATTTAGATATTTTCTTTTCAGAAAATATCTTATATATATAGATATTTTCTTTTTAGAAAATATCTAGTTTTCATTTTTTCTAATATATCTTTCTCTTTTCTCTCTCAACTCTCTCTCTTCTCTCTCTCTCTAAACAATCTCTTTTCTTCTCTTTCTCCTTTCTTGTTTCAATTCGTGTTTATGAAGTGTTAATCGGGAACCTACATTTTTTAACAAGCACACCGGCCCAAGACTTATATGAAGAGGCTCAGCTCAGAACAAATGGACTCGGCCCAACAAATCATTAACGTGTAAATCTTGGCCCAGCATGTTACACAAGTCCAAGAAAAGAAATGCCCTACTCATTCTCTTATATAAAACGCAGCAAGGGGCAGCAGAACAATCATCCTATCTTTCATTTGATTTTCGTTTTTTTCTATCTTCTCATTACTATTTTTGTATTCGCAAGTAGGAGTAGATTAGAATTAAAGATAGCAGGTTGTGGTTTTAATTTGGATTATGGTAGTATAATTTCGAGACGTTTGTGGTTAAGGATTCGAACGAGTTGATATTTGATTTTCCCAGGTTTAGTTTGTATCGATTGCTTCGATTAGGACTATTTATGGTTTATTTTGCTTCGAGTTTCTAGGTTTTGTTAATGTTTGTAATTAATGTGTTTTAATGATCTTATTGGTTTAAAAGTAGATTTGGTACGATTTGTTAATAGGTTTCTAGCTTAGTTTCATTTGGAGATTGTTGCTTATTTGGTTTGGATATTGTTTCAAATAAGTAGTAATGTTCGACTAGCTTATTCGGTTTATGTGATTGTGGAATTAGTTTGTTGCAACAAGTCACTTATAGATTTTTGAGTGTTTTTAGTTTATTTGATAACTTTTCTTTTCTTCTTAAGTTAGCATGGAAACGTTTTTTTTAGATTTCGGTTTCGTCAAATTAGTTTAACAGCCTTTTTGAGTTCCAAATTGTTAATAGAAAACAATTGAAAAATTAAATTTGTTTTGGGCCTGGCCCAATATATTTATAATAGCAGTTTTATAAATCTTATGAAAACAGTTTAGTAGATTTCGGTTTAGAAAAGTTTAAAAAGAATTTAAAAGTTTTATTAAACTTATTAATATTTATCATTAATTTTGCTTGTTTTGTGATGATGGAATCGGTTCAACTCATGAGGCGTGGAGCTTACGGGTCTAATATGCTAACTAAATATCTCAAGTTTAAAGCTCCAAGCTCTTAAACTTAAGTATTTTGGTAGAATATTAGATCGGGTGGTTTTAATCGTTTCGGTTTCGTCATTCGGGTTCTAATTCTATTCTCTTTTCAATATTAATTAGTGAAGTATAATTTAGTTTATTATGTCTTTTATTGCTTTGTTGATTAATAGGTGTGAGTAGTTATCTTTATATGCTTGTTAAGTTGTTGGTGAATAGTGAATTAAGTGTGGAATTTAATAAAAGTGATTAGTGATTTATATTTTGTGAAAAATTATTTAGATTAAAGTTTTGTTTAGTCGTTTTCTATTTTAAGTTAACGTTTTGAGGATTCGGTTAGCCTCTTTATTTTTAGCATGATAGTTGTAATTGCCATGTTTATTTTTGCCATTATTATTAGGGTTAAAATTTGATTTAGTTTCTTAATTTGTCGCGTTTCTTTAATTCCGTTAATGTTTTTATCTCAAATCTTTAATTGCTTTAATTATTGCTTGCCTTTATTTGTTTTTGCATCATAGAAATAGAAACCAAACCAAAATCTTGAACTATTTAAATTCCTGATCTCAAGCTTCAACAAAAAGTTCAATTCACGCCTCGTCGGAACTTAAACGACCCGGGAAACGACTAGAAAGGTTCACTTTCGAAATCGATACTTCCAGAATTATATTTTATTTGTGAATTGGTTTATCGCTTTCGTTAAAAGTGATTTGCTAGTTTACCTATAATATATATATATATATAGGGATGGGTTCTAGAGAAAACCATATTTTGTTAGAAAACCTAGAAAACTAAACAGATGCACTGAAAAAACCAAACAGATGCCTAAATTTTTTCAGGCTATATAAAAGATTTTTTAGTGCATCTGTTTAGTATTTTTAGTGCATCTGTTTGAGTTTTCTAGGTTTTCCACCGAGATTAAGTTTTCTCTCGATCCCATTCCTATATATATATATATATATATATATATATACTGTTGAAATTGATCAAGCATCTCTTTAGGAATCAAAGCTCCATACACTTGATGTTCTTCGGTCTTGGATACATATTTTAGTGTACCCAAAAGACTGTCATCTCTAGCTGTGTATAGATTTATCCTGTTCCTCATGGAGATTGACTTGTTTTGTGAGATAAAGTGATTGATGATGATCTTTATGAATCTAGGATAGGGCATGGTTCCCTTTGAGAAGTGATTGTCGATTTGGATTGTAAAGTCTTCTCAGAGGAGTTCAACAAAATCTACATTCTTGCAATGATACATCCCTCACATAAATTGAGCTCTAGACAACCTAAGGTTATCAAGTCTAGTGAGTTTTCCTGGAAAGGCATCTGTTGATGACAGCTGCAAATGTTCTCCAGTGATGGTGCATGTGATCAACGACCAATTCAGGTAGAGTTCCAATATTTCTTGTGTATCCGAGTTCATAGATGAATGACATAATTTCTTCATCAGTAGACGGAGGTATATCAAATGGTTGATCATGAAGTTTTGGACAAATCTGGAGAATGTCACAGAATATTTCAGCATTCACTTTGAACTTCTTGTTGTTTAACTTGAATCGATATGATGATGAATCGTAAACCCTGGTAACTGTATTCCAGAACTGATGCATGTATATATCTGGAACTCCAGCAGTGATCAGGAATGCGGGATAGCAAGGACTGAGCTTTAGAGCATACAAAGTAACTTGATATGTTGCTTCTCTTTGTGGCTTGGTAAATTCGATTCTTCTGTTACATTCTCTAATCTTGAGTCTAGCCTCATGAGCAACCAATGTGTTGTCGAGAGCAATTTGATTGGTAGTAGAAGGATTCATGGTTCTGCTAAGATTTGTTCATGACAGTTGATAAACAGGGCAGGCATATACAACAAAAATGATTGCAACACATTGAATCAGTCATTTAACACTAACACTAGACGAATATCATAGAAAATCATCAACTAAGGTCATTCAGGTTAACTATTGATCAAACACAATCAACTAAGCATCATAGATAAACACATATGCATAGTACCCAAAATAAGCCAACTAATGAAACATTATAGGTATAAATCGCTTAGAGTAAAATTTGGTATAATTCGGCTTAGGAAAGAGTATAAATCGCCTAGTTATTAGGTGTGTATATATCACCTAGTTATTCAATTATGTATAAATCGTTTAGTTATAAGGTTTGTGTATAAATTACTCAATTATGAAACAATGTATAAATTTCTTAGTAAGTGTTTGTGCATAAATCGGTTAGTTATACTAAACGAGTATAAATCGGTTAGAACTATCTAGATGTATAAATCGGTTAGTGTAAACCAGATGTATAGATCAGTTAGTGAAACCAGACATATAAATCGGTTAGTTATAATAAATGTATAAATTAGTTAGTATAACAGATGTATAAATCGGTTAGTATGACCATAGTGTATAAATCGGTTGGTGTAAATGTATGCGTATATTTCGTTTAGTGTAAACACGATGCATAAAGCGGTTGGTTTAAAACGAAGGAACGTATAAATCGGTTAATATAAATTTTACCCTATCACAAACTTGAATCATAAGCAGTTATAACACATCAAATATGATCAATAGCAGACACAAACTGTCACACCCCGTAAATTCCCGGTTAGTATTCCGACTCACTCCGGTCATCAACTTTAAATTTTATTCGTTACGTTAAAATCTAACAGTTTACGAGGAGCTAAACTGCGTAAAAACTAAGAAACGTCACCGGACGCGTTCCGGCATCGGTTATAAATTAATTTAGGCATTATATGTGTTATATTAGCTTTCCTGAGTGCTTCGTGATTTTTAATCACTTCCGATATTAATTTTAGGGTTTTATCCTTTAAATAGCGTTTTTCGCATTTTTGACCAAACGGAACCCCGAAAACTCGAAATCTTTTCGTGTAAACTCAAGTTATCGTTAATATTATACCCTAAGCTTAAAAATTTCGTTCACCTCTTTTCCTTAGCCAAATGTGGCGCCTAAACTACAACAACAAGTATACTTGGACTCAAAAATAAAAGAAATGGCATCTTATTTTGAAAGCCTCACCCATGTGTGCATACTTGATGAGAAAATGACATCTTTGTTGTCTTGTAATTTGCATGCATGCAAGACTCTTACACATCACATGTTACTTACACACTCTTACAACTTTGACTAGCAAACTTTGAACCATATCCATATTAAGTGAACCTTGGCTAGAAAAATTGAACCATCATGGTCCTTGTGAGCCATGTTCGGCCGAACCCAAGACCAAACACACCTTTGGTGTGTGTTGGTCACTTAAGCATTACTTGAACCCTTCAAACCCTAACTCATGGCCTATATATATAACACTTTCTCTACACTAGGTCACTTCATTTCATTTGTAACTCACCAAAAATTTTCTTCCTCCTCCCTTGTGTCTCCTAGCTCACGGCACACCACCACCAACATACACAATCCATATCTTTTGATTTCTAGCAAGATCCAAGTGTTTAAAGTTCATTCCTAGTTATATCTAAGGTGTTGTGAAGCATAAATTCTTTGATTTCAAGAATTATAAAATTAGGGTTTTCAAGATTTCTTGGGGTTTTTATAGATCTATAGTTGTGGGTATAGATCTAGTGTTTTTGCTACTTGCTCTTCTTGATTTGTAAGTGTTCCTTGAATCTTTGCTTGGTTTCATCCATTATTTTTATAGATCTATGTTGTTCATAAAGATCCATGTGTTTGTGTTAATTTTTACAAAAAGAAATAAGTTAATATGTTGTCATCTTTTATAAAATGGAAGTAAACATTGTTACCACTTTATGTTTATGTTTTATAATATGTTCTTGGTGAGATTGAGAGTTGATGAGAGTTGCAACAATAGAGATTAGGTTGGATTAAGGTTAGTTTTGTGGTGGATTAGTTGTAAATAAAGGTTGAACTAGATTAGGCACTAATATGCGAGTTGGGTTGATTTTGTGACACTTTCGATAAAAATAGCTTGTTGTCCCGACTTTGTTTTGGAGTTTTGAATGACTTAAAAATGTTTTCATTAGACGTAAAAGTAGTTTTTGAAGAGCTTATTTCGAATAGATATTTTTCATATAACCACAAAAAAACTTTAAATCTACATAAAACGGCCAAGTTATGGCCAAATGAAACTCGAAACATTTTTGGCGAAAAATGGGAATATTAATGACCAGATCAGCAACTAAACGGCGATTCAGAGCCCTTTTGGGTCGAATCGGCTTAAGTAATAAAAAAACACGCAATATCCAATGAGATTTTACTATAATGTTGGCAACCGCTTAGCCTAAAAGTCAAAAACGAGAGACATTTTTACCACAAATCGGAAAGATAGATTTTTAAGAAACACTCTAATAAATGCTTGCTGATTGGAATAGAAAAAGGGGGTTTCGGGCACTTTCGGACGATTTTGGATGTTTTAAATGCAAGCGAAACATATAGGAATGTTAAGTAATTAGTTAGAACAACTAGAAATGTCATGAAAGGTTATTTGAGATGACGACCTTAATAAAAAGTAGGATTATTAAAAATGGTACGAATTGGACATTTAGGCGATTTAAACATAAGGATTAGGCGGTTTAGAATTGTTTAAGCGATTTGTAAAATATGGAAACTTAAGAAAATAGGGGACGCTATTAACATCTTGAAACTAAAAAGTTTCCAAAAAGGGAAAGTTTCTAAAAATAGTAACTCTTTGCAATTGCCGGGATTTAACTAAGACGTGGTAAAGTATCAAAGTCTTTTATTACTAAAACGCAAACACACTTGGATGCTTTTAAAAATATGAACATTGATGCCTTTACTTGTTTTCTTTGACAAATGCTAAGTCATACCATACTTACTCTAGTCGCGGCTAGACCTCCTTATATTCTTCATCATTGTTTGGTTATCAGCTTATCCTTGCATAATGGTGAGTTCATCGCCCTTGCCCCACATTTTACTGATTTACAAACCAAAGCTTTATACTATGGGTTGAGAAACAAAGTTTGGCTTTATAATTGGACACAAGTTCCTTACCGCGAGTTTTTAACCTATTTATGTTTGCCTAAGTTGCTTACAACCTACTACTAGCCCAAATATCATGAACTGTTAGTTTCTCGACCGGAGGACCGGTTGAGGAGCGCGAGTGAGTAGATATGATCTATTGGACTAATTCTCCTTTTCCGCTTTGGTTCCCTAACGAAGAACAGAACGGATATATGTCATGTCGATTGTGCATTATGAGTCTTTGTTTGGGACACCGGTAAATGGCAGGAATACTATGTGACAGGAATGTAGCAGGCCCGTTGATTTATTAGCATCCTGTCATGAGCTAGAGCAACAGTAAACATACTTTTTATGTGATGTTGTATCCTTATAGTATCATCATACGTTTTGAAATCTTGTGGTCCACTCTTGTATTAACTTAAACCTATGAATTCACCAACATTATGTTGACGTTTTAAACATGTTTTCTCAGGTGCTTAGCTTGGATTTGATTCTTGATGCTATGTGGAGTCTATGTGCTATGTGACAACGCCAATTTTAAGATTTATCTATTATTTTACTCTTGTCCATTATCAAACTTTGATGATGCTTCCGCTACGTTAACCAAATTATTATGGTTTGAAAAACTTAAAATTTATTTTGAAATCATTATGCGACGAGTAAACTTTTTCAAAACGTCCATGATTAGTGGTCGTTCTTTATTGCTTTGTGATCGGATTGTTATGACGTCACGCCCTCGGACACATATTCCGTCAAGGCCCCGTTTGGGGGTGTGACAGATTGGTAATCAGAGCCCAGGTTATAGAGAACCAGGTAGTTATACTAGGTCTGGGCTATAACCAGTATGTGATCCTATGTGCCTCTATTTATGCTTACTTGTTGTCTATCCTTGCTGCATACATATATATGAGATTACTATATATACGTAAGAGTATTACATATTGTCATATTTACCTTGCCATTCATTTTAGAATTTCTTTATGCCTTGCATGGTTTCATATAAAGGAGATTTATATAAACTTTTGCTTGTGCAGATTATGGCAGCTTCAGCTATCTTAACGGGCCGCGTAAGTTGTTGACTGCAAGGAAGAGAGTTGGACCTTTACCAGCTCGCAGATTAGCATCGAGGCATTGGTATGTGTTTAATTACACATACCTTTTACCTTTAAAAACAAATTAAAATAACCAAAAACGGACTTAAAATGCCAAATATATGCTTGTTTTGCTAACTGTGTTGTGCA
>BQNB010109880.1:0-22662 GCA_026074375.1 Tanacetum coccineum
TGATTTTTGCCGAACGTTTCACCACTCAGGGATGATTAGTGCCAATAGTATCGGCTAGGGATGATTAGTGCCACAAACTCACCAAAATTTAGGTTCGAAGATTATACTGATTTTAGCTCTACGAAATTGATGGCTCCACGTTGTTCATGCACCTTTAACTTTAGGTTTTATTGAATTTATCTAAATATCAAAATCAAAAACAAAAACGGTTTGGGTCTAGAAGTTAAACCTTAAATTGAAGTTAGGGTTTCACTTTGTCTTCAAAATTCGAAGGTAAACTTTTCTTTTTCGAGTTTAAATACTTATTATAACCTTATTTACTTTGTAAGCTTTGTCAATTTGTTAAAAAAAATTGAGTGCAGCAAGTGTATGAAGTTTGTGTTGGTGTGTGAAGTTGAATTAAAGAATCATTGTATTATGATTAGTTGTGCAAGATACTTAATTTCTACTCTTTAATGTATGCTGAAATCTTTTAACATACTTTAGTTTAATTGTTGGGATTTTTTTTGTTCATATCTTATAGAAGTAGTTTGTTGGCTGGATATCCTGTGCTCAAAGTACATTTGATAAATTTTAGATTTGTTTGGGTGGTTATATTATTCATGTAGAATATAAGTCGTAAAGGGTAGTTTGGTTCCTAACTTTTTTTTGTAGAAAAAGTTAAGGGATTGTTCGGTTCGTTAAGGTTTATGCAGGAAAAAAACCTTTTAATTGGGCGCTAGTTTATATGCTGTAAAAGAGGCCTTTGGCTGTAGACATTTATGAAAAAAAAAATGGCAGTTTTGTTGCGAATTTTTATAGCAACCTTTCATCAAGCTTTCCCGAGCTTCAATCTGGTAATGGGATATATACCTTCAGCCTCACATGGAGCCAGATTAAGAGCCTGAGACGTAAGTGATCTATTCTATGCGAATATGACACATTTATCCAATCATACTTATATCTGTTTATCAATCACATACTTATACATCTATATTCTCACATTTAAATTACATACATTGTCTTTGTCCAAATTTGTCTAGACTGATCATTCTACAAGAAGATGACACAGATCAGATTAATTTAAACGAAGAAAATGTTTATCATATTGATTCTAGTTTGAATGGTGTTTGCTATGTAATTGGACATCAAGGATGTAATGGTTATGACTTATGAGTATGAGGCTATAAGTATGTGAACTGATAGGCATTGGTCATGCCTTTCAACAATGTGTATCTCCTGATGTGCTATTTCATTGTATTTTCTTTTTTTTCTTTTCTGTTCTAGTAACAATGTTCAACCCATACTACAAGTACTTTGTATCGGAATCCAAAGTACGAAATTGATGGAAAGCTTATGAGCTTGTCCTACTTTTTGGACTTTGCAAGTAATGCTACTTCTATTTCTGTTGTCCTGATCAACATAAAGGTGAGTCTGTTTTCTGTTACCTTTATACCTCATAGTTCCTTTCCATATGGTTGTTTACATTGTCGAAAGACCAACCAGTGTATATATACAAATGCAGGTCATTTATGTGTCATATGATACTATTATTTTTGGCATGATGCATAATGGAATTCATTGCAATGAGAGCATTGATGGTTGAATGGATAACGGGATGTGCCATGTTTATTTCGGTTAAGCTGGAACTTTATGATTGTAATCCATCCCTACTCATTCACATATTTTCCTTCCTAAAGGATCTGCCTATAGGTTACGTATTATAATATCTTGAGCCGGCTAAAAAGAAGTGATAGGAAAAACTAGTAGTTTGGTTGCTGATTTTTGTGTGTAGAATCTTATCTTAAAAGTGTGTTTGTTTGTTGAAGTTGTTGTGCTGAAAAGTAACTTTAAGGGGCTGTTTGTTTGCTGAAAGTTTTAAGCATTTAAGTAATCTTTAATGGGCTGTTTGGTTACTGAAATTTTATGCAGTAAAGTGATCCTTACAGGGTTGTTTGGCTACTGTTTCTTTTTCACAGTAAACTGGTCTTTAAAGGGTTGTTCGGTTGCTTAAAATTTGTGCAGAAAAGGTTATTTTAAAGACTGTTTGGCTGCTGAATTTGGTGCAGTGATCTTTAAAGGGCTATTTGTTTGCTTAACTTGTGTGCAGAAAAAGTTTTAAAAAATGACTTAAAAGGTTGTTTTGGTTGCTAAATTTTTTGTAGTAAAATGGTCTTTATAAATGGCAAGTTGGTTCCTGGATATCAATGCCGAAAAGTGGATTTAAAAACACTTTTCCTTGCTGAAATTTTATGCTGAAAACTAGCCTCTTGATTACTGAATTTTTATGCAGAAAATTGGCAGTTTGGTTGCTGATTTCCGTGCATAAAAAAGCTGTTTCTAAAGGCGTGTTTGGTTGCTGAAATTTTGTGCAGAAAAACGGCTTTTTAGTTCCTGATTTTTTATGCAGAAAAAAACCTCTTTTGATTGCTGATTTTATGGAGAAAATTGGTAGTTTGTTTATTGATTTTTGTGCATAAAAACTGTTTTAAGGCGTGTTTGGTTGCTGAATTTTTGTGCAGAAAATGGTTTTTAAAAGGGCTGTTTGGTTGCTGAAATTTCGGGCAGGAAAGTGATTTTTTTGAGGCTGTTTGGTGCAAGTTACGAGTGGTCACACATTTTTAGTGTTTTATGCTTATGCAATAAATGATTCATTAGGCTATTAGGAATTCTCGCTTTTTTGCATATATACTCTTGCTTTGTTGTTGAAACAAGTAATCTTGGGACGTGAACCAACTAGAAAGGAGTTGTTTCGTGCTTGCTTTTCTAAAGACGGAATTACACAAAAATGAAGAAGCTGCTAACGCCATTGTATACACTTGATGTGTCGTCGTGTGGTTGTAAATTATGATTCAAGTTTTAAATTTATATTTTGCCGACTTAACCAAAAACAACACTTTAACGGGCAGTGTACCCGGTCAGTGGTAGTTTCGTGGTAAGTAGGGTGTCGATCACCAAGAGCAAGAAACAATTGCACAATTTATTAATACTTTGGTTTTTCTAATCTAAGTTAGTTTAATCTATGTTAAACCTATGCTAAACCTATGTTAATCCTAAATCTAATGGATAAGGAGGGTTTTCAGCCTGAGAGACCGACACGGGTTTGGTGGTGACTAAAACCAATTTAAGTCACTAAAACACACGCAAGCAAATTAACAAAAGATAAAAGAATGATCTAGCCAAATATAAAAAAACTGTATTAACCATTATTAATCCAATCAAAACGTTGATTTATTTATTTAGTGTAATGATTAATTATCTCGAGGCGGCATATCATTCTTAAGATTAAGGCGGTACTTCTTCCTTAAACCTAGACACGTAGAATTCTTTCACAATTGAACGCATCCGCATAAAGCATCCTTATTTGCTGATTATAATCTATCTCAGGAATTAAAGCAATGGTGATCTTGTTAAACCCTAGCTCATGGAGACTTTACCCACTTACTGCTTAATGGCAATTCATACACTAGTAGTCCACTAACCAAGTCTTTACCAATTAATCGAGAACATACTCGTTGATCCCAAGGTCAACTGTTGGTTCAACTAAGCTTACAATCTAAAGGCAAAGATAGGTCGTTATTTGTGATCCTATTGGTCTAGATATATAAATTACTATATGGAGAGCTATCCCAGCATCTAGATTACTTGGTCCGTGTCACTAGATCTAGTTGAATGATAGGTCGCATACAAAAGCACGTAAACAAGTATAAATTGATAAACATAAACAAGCAATCAACAATAAATTAAGAAATCGAGATAAACAAACCAAACATTAAGATCTTCATAATAATGGCTAATACCTGAAGGTATTAGCCTTCAACATCATATTAGTACAAATGTAATTTATTTAGCCAAGTAAAAACTAACTAAGTAGACGAATGATACCAAAAATAATTGAGTTTACAAGAGCATAAGAAATACATGTTGTCTCCTATGGAATTAATAACGTTGCTCGACCTCTTCTTCTGTTTTTCTCCTCTAAAAATTGACTTTATGGTTTAGGTATCGAGAATATGATTTAGCACACTTAAAACTCATTTTTGAGTTTTCTGTTTATAGGGTCTGGAATATGGTCGATACGGCGTATCCAAAGTTATGGATACAACATATCAGGGGTGTTTCTTGGAGTAGGGACCACGCTTGATATCTTCCAGAATATTAACCTTCCATAACTTGAATACGGCGTATTGGTCTTCTTTGGATACGGCGTATTGGATCTTGTTTACTTTGTGGTCTTTATTGAGTGCAGGCACAGATACGCTGTATCTTCCTTGATGGATACGACATATTGGTTATCAGAACAATAATCTTCAAATATCTTCTTTAAGCTCCAGAATGCGTGCCTTTTAGTTAATCTTTACCAAGTACTCCGTAATTACTGCAATTCTTAAATACAAATGATTAAATAACAATTCTTTACAATAATTATACAAAATGGGTTAATTACATGGGATAAATGATGCTATAAAATAGACGTTGTTTGATGTCATCAAATACCCCCCCCCACTTGAATCCTAATTGTCCTCCAGTAGTCTTTAGACGTTTATGAAAATGTATCCCTAAGGATTTTCCGTTTAAGCATTTATTCAATCTATTAAAAGTACACAACCAAACACCTTACAAAATAAGAAGATGAAAATACTCAAATCACTTAACTAATCTATGTGGTAACATGTAACTAATTCGCTCAATTGCTCTCGTTTATGATGAGTATTCTATCATAGGCTTGGCAAGTATACACATCTCCACCACTAGAGCTAAGGAGTAACAAGTTTATAAAGGTAAAACGGGTTTTTATAATAAGGTTTAGGGTTGATCATTCTACAATCTTTCACTAAAAGTACCACACCAACAAGGCAGCTGAAGCATACACACATGGTTATGTAACGACAGAATAGACATGTGTGTTCGATCACATCCTCATTCGAGTTTAACCAAGGGTTAGGATGTAGATTGATATAGGGTATGGATTTTACCTTTCTCCTATAGTTAATAACCAACAAGGCAGTTTGGATATCATAATGGCCGTGATGATGGAATAGGCATCCTCATTCGCGTAAAACTCATGGTTAATGATTAGGAAAGGGAATTAATTTGTTGTAACATATAATTCAAAACATATCAGACGAGGCTAGATATAAGTTGCTAGACACTTTTTCCAGACCGTTACCATAAAAAAGACACAGCTATATACAAACGTCTTAATCATAGATCAAAAACAACAATCTAAGTTGGCGTTCCCTTAACGATCAACTTCCCAATCATCCCATACTTTTCAAACTTTTACAAGACAAGTGGCGATATCTATCACTTTATACAATACTCTACATCGTTGACTTTAAGACGTATCAACGAATAATCGATCCTTTGTATAATTCCTTCGGTAATTGCGAAACGATTATCTTCAAACTTTCCTCCTCTTTTTTGTTGCGATTTTTCTAATTTTTTTGATTTTTAACCACTAAACTATACTACAAAACTCAGTATAGTTTTACCATCTTCACGATTAAAATAATTCCAGATAATTCCTTTGACAATTCTTCATTCTTCATTCTTCGGACATACCAATAATTGCATTGGTAGTAAAAATACATGAGTTTTGACTACTTTATACATTCTCATTTGCAATGTGTAAATTTCTTTCCAACTGTACCAAAGATATAAAATTAACACAAGACTCGGTAAATACATACTTTACACTTTAAGCGACTAGCAACTGATAAATGGACTTAATCTAACAGGGTAGGCTAAGGTGTAAATGTGTAACAAAAAAAACAGTTGGTGTTATCCTAAAGGATTGGTCTACAGGTTTTCTAGGGATCTTTTACTCTTATAATGAGAGTAAGAAAGGGTTTATATGCGATTTAACCATAAACCAGTATAGTTATTAATAAAAACAACATCATAAAGGGATTTTTGGGTGTAATATTAAAATTTACTATTTAATCAAGTTCTACATCTATATCCATAGTACTCATTATTGTGTTCTCGTATAGATATACCAATGCCAAGTTCTCTAAATTCTACTACATCACCGGACACACTTATTTTTGTGGAATTTATGTAACATTTGGAAATGGATAGGTTTTAACTCACAATATCTAATAAGCGTTATTGTGTTGCAAGTTATTGTTCATGTTAAGTTTACAAAAGGTATGCTTTGCATTTTTTTTAATTTGAGATATTTAAGATTTTATGTGAAAAATAGGACAAGTATACATTCTAATTCCCATCCCTCGCTTGAATTATACAACGTCCTCGTTGTATAGATAAAAACATTAAAACTAGGAATAAAAAGAATTATAATGGGAACTCCCCCTATTATTTTGCTCAGTAGGAGTCTTCAGTGAGTTTTGAGACAAGGGTGTGTGTTGTATATGCGTCTATATTCCAAGCTGCCTTCAATCACATATAGGATTCCGGATGATTGTACTTCACTAATTTGTCCGATTTCTTTGCAGTGTGGTTCTGTGTAAAATTATAGGTAAAACGATGCATTCTATCTTTTGTACCTGTGGTTTAATTTAAACTAAACTATTATAAATACGGGACAATCTGCCAAATATGCATATCATGTGCATGAATACGCGTATTGCCAGAAACTTAAAAAAAAATAATGTTTAAAAGTATTAATTATTAAAATAAAGGACTGATAACGTCCGGGGACATTCAATACACGTATGATGGAGCGGATAGCCGTTTATTGATGTCTGGAAGGCAAGATCGATAAAAATATATAACAATCGGGTTGTCTCTCGGAAGCGCTTTTGGTTTACTAGCGAAGCTTTTAAGTTAGACTTTTCTTCCTTCTTTCACATTGTATCTTCTTTGAATTCCACTACTTCTTTATCTTCTGCATCAAAAAGTCCATCGTGGTACTTTTTTAACCTTTGGTCGGTGACTTTAAAGTTGATAGTCCATTTCTATGATTGATCTACACGGTTCCATACGGATACTCGGTCTTCAAACATTTGCCCATACCACCTCTTGATTTGGAGCTTACCAAATGCATCTTTAATCTAGAGTTAAAATAGCTAATACCCTTATCTCCTAACTTTTGAAGTTCTTATCCCCACGAAAGGTCTATAGTGTTCCATCTCTTAGTTCTTTCCATTGTAGATTTGGTGGTGTTTTTTGTTACGCTCTATCTCTTAATTCCATCAATTCATTAAGTTCCATGAAACGGTTCTTTGCTGCAACTGTGAGATTCATATTACATTGCTTTAACGCCCAATATGCTTTATGTTTGATCTCCACATGCAAGTGACAAGCTTTTCCATAAACCAATCTAAAGGGGGTGCATCCAATAGGTGTTTTTTAGGCGGTTCTGAATGCAATAAACGCATCGTAGAGTTTTTTGGACCAATTCTTTTAGATTATATCCAACCGACCTTTACAAGATACGTTTGATAGCCCCATTAGTCACTTCAGTTTGCCCATTAGTTTGAGGGTGATATGCCGTTGATAACTTATGTGTTACTCCATACTTTTGCAAGGCTTTTTCTAGTTGAGAGTTACAAAAATGTGTCCCCCAATCACTAATTAAGCTTTAGGAACTCAAAATCTTGCAAATAGCCTTCTCAAAAACTTAATCACAACGCGAGCATCATTTGTAGGAAGTGCTTGAGCTTCGACCCATTTTGATACATAATCCACTGCTACTAATATATATTTGTTTCCCCTTGAGTTAGGAAATGGTCCCATAAAGTCTAGCCCCCATATGTCAAACACATCTCATACCTGAATATTGTTCTAAGGCATCTCATTTCTTGATAATATGTTTCCAGATCTTTGACATGCATCACATCTCATTACGTAATCTTTAGCATCTTTAAAGATGCTAGGCTAAAAGAATCCTGATTCATAGACTTTCCTTCTAGTAATTGATACACTATGATGACCCTCAGTTGGTTCAGAATGACAATGTGCCAAGATTTCACGGATTTCATCTCCAGTAATGCATCGCCTCATTACATTATCCGGGCATAGCTTGAATATGTATGGTTCATCCTAAAAATAATTTTTTACTTGAGAGAAAAATCTTCTTTTTTCAGGTGTCCAATTTGGAGGCACAATTTTTCCAACGATATAACATAATCAGCATACCATGGTTCGTCCTCATTTAACTTGGTTTTCAATATCATAAGATGTTCGTTGAGAAACTTGTCAGAGATTTCCTCTTCCGTGAACGTTCCCAAGTCTGGGTTCTCAAGTCTCGACAAATGATCCGCAGCTACGTTCTCTGCCCCTTTTTTATCCTTAATCTCAATGTCAAACCCTTGAAGAAGCAGAACCCACCTTATAAGCCTTGGTTTGGCATCCTGTTTGCTAAATAAATACTTCAAAGCTGAATGATCAGTATAGACTACGGTTTTTAATAAGATAAGATATGGGCGAAACTTATCAAAAGAGAAAACAACTGCAAGAAGTTCTTTTTCAGTGGTGGTGTAATGTTCTTGGGCATTATTCAGAGTTTTGCTGGCATAATAGATCTGTTTAAATTTCCCATCTATTCGTTGTCCTAACACAGCTCCAACAGCGAAGTCACTAGCGTCACACATTAATTCAAAGGGCACGTTCCAATCGGGAGATATTATGATACGCGCAGTGGTTAGTTTTTCTTTCAAAATGTTAAATGCCTTTTTGCAATCATCAAAAAAATCAAACTCCGCGTCTTTGATTAAAAGTTGGGTCATTGGTTTAGAAATCATGGAAAAGACTTTTATGAACCTTCGGTAAAATCCAGCATGCCCTAGAAAGCTTCTTACCCCTTTCACGTTTGTTGGTTATGGCAATTTAGCTATCACATCAATTTTAGCTCTATCAACCTCAATTCCAGCCCCATAAATTTTGTGTCGTAAAACAATCCCTTCTTTTACCATGAAATGACATTTTTTCCAATTCAGCACAAGGTTGGTTTCCTCACACCTGGCAAGCATCATATCTAAATTAGCTAGACAACAATCAAAAGAGTTACCGAATACTGAGAAGTCGTCCATGAATACTTCCATAAAGTCTTCCACTATGTCGTGGAAAATTGCCATCATGCACCTTTGAAAAGTAGCTGGTGCGTTGCATAATCCAAACGGCATTCGTCGGTAATCAAAATTTCCATAAGGACAAGTGAATGTTGTCTTTTCTTAATCTTTAGGTGCGATCAGAATTTGGAAGAATCCTGAAAAACCATCAAGAAAACAGTAGTATTTATTTCCACATAAACGCTCTAACATTTGATCAATAAAGGGAAGAGGGAAATGATGCTTTCGAGTTGCATCATTGAGTTTACGATAGTCGATGCACACTCGCCATCCTGTAACTGTGCGAGACAGAATTAACTCATTATTGTCATTCAAAACTACAGTAATTCCTCCTTTCTTTGGAACCACGTGGATAGGGCTGACCCACGAACTATCCGAGATTGGATAAATCAGCCCTGAATCAAGTAGCTTCACAATCTTGTTTTTCACCACGTCTTGGACTTTGGGATGTAAACGCCTTTGGGGTTGAATGACTGGTTTGTAGTCATCTTCTATTAGAATCTTATGTGTGTAGTATGACAGACTGATTCCCTTGATGTCTAACATTTTCCAAGCAATTGCCCCTTTACGTTTCTCTAATACTTGCAAAAGTAACATTTTCTCCTTTTCGGACAATTTAGATGAGATAATTATGGGAAAAGATTTGTCTTCATGCAGGTATGCGTATTCTAAGTGTTGAGGCAAATTTTTTAGCTCAGGCTTCTTTTCATCGATTTCGTTAGCGGTGGATGAATAAAGTTGTTCACTTTCAACTTTATTGGGTTCTACTGTCTTTTGCGCAACTTGATACGACGTATTGACAGATTCGATACGCCGTATTGGTTCCCCTGAATCAGAATCATCGACTTCTTTACATTCAAAAAATTCACAACTTTCTAGGTCTGATTGATCAATCGATTTCTCCAACCCTTTTAATAAAAATGAATCGGACGTATCATTTGCCAGTAATTTCCAGGCCTCTATGTTGATCGCATCGTCCAAGTCATCAACCCCGTAGCATTCATCATCTTCAGCTAGTGATCTCTTAATTGATTGATCCATGTCAAAGAATACTTCATCATCCCCTACCCTTAGCGTTATCTTTTTATTAAACACGTCTATCATAGCTCGAGCAGTTGCCAAAAATGGTCTTCCTAAAATTATAGGAACTCTAGAGTCTTCGGGCATATCTAAGATAACGAAATCTATTGGAAGGACGAATTTATCAAATTTTACGGGAACATTTTCAATTATTCCTCTTGGGTATTGGATCGACCTATCCGCAAGTTCCAAACTCATTCTAGTAGTTTTGGTTCCCCCAAACCAAGTTTTTCATACATCCATCAAGTTTATACTAGCTCCTAGGTCTGCTAACGCATTATTAATGTGTAATTGGCCAATGTCACAAGGAATAGTAAAACTCCCTGGGTCTTTCTCTTTTTTGATGGAAGCTTGTTTAACAATACCACTGAGCATCTTTCATTCATAGTGATCGTATAAGCTTCTTCAAGTCTGGCCCTATTTGTTAGCAAACCTTTCAAAAATTTGGCATACTTTGGCATTTGAGCGAGTGCTTCGATGAAAGGCAAATTGATGTGGAGTTGTTTCAGGTTTTCCAATAACTTTTTCTGTTGAGCCTTTTCTTTTTCTTTTCTCAATCTTCGGGGAAAAGGAATGGGTGGCATTTGTACTTCACTTGATGGCTGAACAACAGGTTCATTGGTCTTCTGGGGTTGGTCTTTGGTAAGGACTTCGTTTGATTCAACCGGTTCATCGTGATTTATTACTAGAGGTTCTTCGGTATGTATATTTATGTTATTATCTTGAACATCTTGAGTCATTGTTTTTCCTCCTCTGGTAGTTACTCTTTTAACATCGTGATTTGATATTCGAGTATTATTGATCACTCTCAACAATCCTTGTACCTCGAACATGAGCTCACCTAATGAATTGTTCCTTTCTTTAAATAAGAGCTCGTTCGTTGTTCTGAATTCATGGACGAATGCTCTCATCTCCTCTTTCTCACGTTTTCCTTTGTCAATAAATTTGTATAACATTTCTTCAATCGTTAGTCTCCTTTCCGGGTAAGTAAAATAATATGGACGAAGTCCGGAGGCTCTTTCTGAAAAAATAAGACATAATTCAAAGTAAAGCTATTCTAGAGAAATAGACTTGCAAAGATTTCTAAAATTTCTATCAATACGCCGTATACATATAATCGAATACGTTGTATTGCTGAATCAGAACGGATATGTTGTATTGGACAGAAAGTTGGATACGCCATATTCAATAGAAGTGGATACGCCGTATCGGTTTATCGACCAGAACAGTGTATTATGAAAAACAATTAAATAAACAAACAATACAAGCAAACAATTTAAGACAAATATACTAAATTATACTAAATTATACTAAATTATACACTAATCTAGATTACACTAATCCTAAGGTTTAGATTTAATCTAATGCTAAAAACCAAAATATCAAATAAAAATCAAGATTAATTTTCACTCCCCAGCAACGGCGCCAAAAACTTGATGTGTCGTCGTGTGGTTGTAAATTATGATTCAAGTTTTAAATTTATATTTTGCCGACTTAACCAAAAACAACACTTTTACGGGCAGTGTACCCGGTTGGTGGTAGTTTCGTGGTAAGTAGGGTGTCGATCACTAAGAGTGAGAAACACTTTTAATTTATTAATACTTTGGGTTTTCTAATCTAAGTTAGTCTAATCTATGTTAAACCTATGCTAAACCTATGTTAATCCTAAATCTAATGGATATGGAGGGTTTTAGCCTGAGAGACTAGCACGAGTTTGGTGGTGACTAAAACTAATTCACGACACTAAAACACACGTAAGCAAATTAATATAAGATAAAAGAGAGGTCTATCCAAAATAAGAAAACTGTATTAACCATTATTAATCCAATCAGAACGTTGGTTTGTTTATTTAGTGCAATGATTACTTATCTCGAGGCGGCATATCATTCTTAAGATTAAACCCTAGCTCATGGAGACTTTACCCACTTATTGCTTAATGGCAATTCATACACTAGTAGTCCACTAACTAAGTCTTTACCAATTAATTGAGAACATACTCATTGATCTCAAGGTCACCTGTTGGTTCAACTAAGCTCACAATCTAAGGGCAAAGATAGGTCGTTATTTGTGATCCTATTGGTCTAGATGTATAAATCACTATACGGAGAGCTATCCCGGCATCTAGATTACTTGGTCCGTGTCACTAGATCTAGTTGAATGATAGGTCGCATACAAAAGCACGTAAACAAGTATAAATTGATAAACATAAACAAGTAATCAACGATAAATTAAGCAATTAAGATAAGCAAACCAAACATTAAGATCTTCATAATAATGGCTAATACCCTAAGGTATTAGCCTTCAAACATCATAATTAATACAAAAGTAATCATTTAGTCAAGGTAAACTAACCGAGTTAACAAATGATACCAAAAACTGAATGATTACAAGAGTATAAGAAATTACACGTTGTCTCCTATGGAATTAATAACGTTGCTTGACCTCTTCTTCTCCTCTGAAAATTGACTTTTGTGGTTTAGGTATTGAGAATATCATTTAGCACACTTAAAACTCGTTTTTGAGTTTTCTATTTATAGGGTCTAGAATATGCTCGATACGACTTATCTAAAGTCTTGGATACGACGTATCGGGGGTTTCTTGGAGTAGGGACCACATTTGATATCTTCCAGAATATTCAACTTCTATAACACGAATACGGCGTATTGGTCTTCTCAGGATACGGCGTATTGATCTTGTTTCCTTCGTGGTCTTTTGGTGAGTGCAGGCACATATACGCCTGATGACATCAAATAACGTCTATTTTATAGCATCATTTACCCCATGTAATTAACCCATTTTTTATGATTATTGCAAAGAATTGTTACTTAATTGTTTGTATTTGAGAATTGCAGTAATTATCCGTGCCTGCACTCACCAAAGATCACGAAGAACAAAAGACCAATACGCCGTATCCAGAGAAGATCTATATGTCGTATTGAAGATATGGGAATAAAATATTCTGGAAGATATCAAACGTGGTCCCTACTCTAAGAAACTCTAATACGCCGTATCCAACACCTTGGATACGCCGTATCGACACCGACTCCAGACCCTATAAATACAAAACTCAAAAATGAGTTTTAAGTGTGCTAAATCATATTCTCGATACCTAAACCACAAAAGTTGATTTTCAGAGGAGAAAAAGAGCAGAAGAGGTCTTGCAACGCATTCCAATCCATAGGAGACAACATGTAATTTCTTATACTTTTGTAATCGTTCAGTTTTTGGTATCATTCGTTAACTCGGTTAGTTTACCTTGGCTAAGCCATTACTCTTGTATTAATTATGATGTTTGAAGGCTAATACCTTCGGGTATTAGCCATTATTATGAAGATCTGAATGTTTAGTTTTGTTTATATCTTGATTTCTTAATTTATCGTTGTATGCTTGTTTATGTTTATCAATATACTTGTTTATGTACTTTTGTATGCGACCTATCATTCAACTAGATCTAGTGATACGGACCAAGTAATCTATATGCCGGGATAGCTCTCCATATAGTAATTTATACATCCAGAATCATAGGATCACAAATATTGTCTTGCTAATACCGTGCTAAGGATACGCTTCTGGTTTAACTAGTTAACGGAAATTGCATTTGGTTTATTGAACAAGTTGACTAGCATGAGAACCTAGATAATTCAACAAATAACGTTCTGATTCCATTGGATAGTTGGACAAGTGGACTACTAGTGTATAAATTGCCGTAAAGCAGTAAGTGGGTAAAGTCTCTATGAGCTAGGGTTTAAAAAGATCACCATTGCTTTAATCCCTAAGATAGATTATAATCCGCAAATAAGGATGCTTTATGCGGATGCTTTAATTGTGATAGAATTAATGTGTCTAGATTTTAGGATGAAGTCCCGCCTAAGTCTAAGAATGATATGCCACATCGAGATAAGTAATCATTGCACTGAATAAACAAACCAACTTCTAATCAGATTAATAATGGCTAATACAGTTTTCTATCATAAGGCTTGATCGCTCTTTTATCTTCTATTAATTTGCTTGCGTGGGTTAAAGTGTCTTGAATTGATTGTAGTCACCACCAAACTCGTGCCAGTCTCTCAGGCTGAAACCCCCTTTTACTTGTTAGAATTAGGATTAGGACTGTTAGGTCTTGAATTTAGGATCAATAAGCAATAGAGTGTGTGTTTAGGTGTAGTGTATGTGCTTATAGAATCTAGAGAGAGAAAGAGAAAAATAGAAATTAGAGAGAGAAATAGGGAGGATGAGGATTAGAGAAATGAGATTAGATTGATTAGAGAAGACCACCTTACTAATAAGGTAGGGAGGGGTATTTATACCCAAATACAAGGAAGAGCAAGGAGCTCTTGTTTCTTAGCTTTTAGCTATTTGTCGGGTCTCGTGACTTTATTTAAGTCACGAGCCTATCACCTAACCTATTACACAATATTATTTCTTTATTTATTACAAGACTTTTATCTCAATAAGATCATCACTTTTATCATTCCTAACAATCTTCCCCCAAGAGACGTTCATTGAGATCTCTCTTTGATCGCATTAATGATCATCATTTTTCTATTCGTAACAATCTCCCCCTAAAGGATGATCATTAAGATCTCTCTTGTGACCTTGATCTTTGAACTTTAATGCTCGTTTGTCTGTTAATATCTTATTGTAATCTTGTAATACTGTAAATAGCTTCTTTTTATAATTAATGAAATTTCAGTTTTAGCTTAAAATTTGTGGTTCTTAAATTTGTGTTTTAAAGTATTCAAAAGCCTTTCATGAACTGTTTTAAGCTCTTATAAAAACTTATAAGCAAACTGTTTTTATTTATATATAAAGTTTTTAAGAAAATTTTACAAAAATAAAAAAATATATCACCCTCAAATACCATAACTTTTTGGATGATAAGCCAGATTTGGATGGGCTTATGGACACTAACTAGCTTATCTTTGATAAGCTAGAGCTAGTAGATAAGCTCTTTTGAGCTCATTTGCCTTGTTTTGAGCAATGGCCTTTGTAAGTTTCCTTTTTCCAAGTTTTTAGCTTATTTACTATTCAACTGCTTATTGTGCTTATTATTTTCTTATTGCTGCTTATTTGCGTTGTTGATTGTTATTTATGCCTGCTTATAGTTTAGATATCATTTGTTTGAGTTTTCTTATAATCTGTCTTGAAATGGCTTATAAACTTGCATAATCTGTTTCAACTTATTTGAGTGCTTATTTGTTATTGAGATATGCTTAATATTGATAATATAGCTTATTTAACATATGGTCTTGGTAATTTGTGGCTTAAATCATTCTAAATCAAGTTTTTATATTTTTTAAAAAAAAGGATTTAAATAAACTTAAAGAGGTGTTTATGTTTTATAGCTGATTTTGGAAGGGCCAAATGGGTGAAAAAGAGATATGTCTTTTGGGTCAGTTTAGTTTAGCTTAGATTAGTCCTAAGATTCAGTTTGTTTAAGTTTTTAAGTAGTAAATCTCATTTTTAAGGTCTTAAGAGTTTGTTGTTTGAAACTGTTAGCTTATAGCTCATTGCATTTGCTTATTTGATTGTGCTTTTGCTTATTGTTGATTTGTGATGTTTTTGAGTTTGTGCAAGTGTTAAAAACAGGTTAGAATCATAGTCTAAAAGCCTGCATTGTTGTTTTAAGTTTTTGCCAAAACTATCAAAATTGGTAAGTGTTGAAAAAATTTGAGAAAATGCTTTTTCATTTGCTTTTTGTGGCTTATTATGAATTTCAAAATGCTTTTTGATTGTTGATTCTTGTTCTTTGAGGTCAAATCTTAATATGTTTGTAGGTTATATAGTCATAAGTTCTATTTGTTTGCTTATTTTTAAGATTAAAATTGGTGTTTTGTTAAGATTACAAAAGTTTGCAAAAATTTGTCTAAGTGTTGAATCTGTGTGAGATACCTTTTTCATGAAGCTTTTTAAGTGCTTATTTGAATTTCAAACTGCTTTTTCATTGTTGCTTATTGTAGCTTTTTGGCCATTCTTTTTAGTGGTATAAGCCACTAAGCCATAAGGATCTGTTTTCTAGCTTAAAAATAAGCTAGAAAAGTCCCTTTTGGCCTTTTTGCTTATCAGTTTTGGCCAAAAAACTATTTGCTTATTTAGGCTTATTAGCTTATTGCATTTGCTTATTCTGGGTTTAGTTTAGCTTTTTAGGTAAGTTTAAGCCCACTTTAGCTTAATTCATTTAGTTTAGAGCTTATTTAAGCTTATTTGCCTTGTAGCTTAAAAATTCCTAAGTTTTATAGCTTTTTGATTATTCTGTCTTTCTAGCTTATCTTAGTTGCTTATTTATGTTCAAAATTGCTTATTAAGTATAGCTTATTACCTGTCTTTGCTTATTTCTCTTGTTGGTTTGCTTTTTAATGCTTAAATAGCTTAACAGTTAGCATTTTAGGCTTAGTATAGTTTAGGCTTATTCTGTCAACCTTTTCAGCTTATTTTAGTGCTTATTTTTTATTTATAAAAAAGTGGTTTTGTAAAAGTTGCTTATTTTTAAGCTCTTTAAAAAGTTAAAATGGCAACAACAAAAACAATTGGGATTAGGGAAAGCCCCAGGTGACAAGCTCGAACCCGGGACCTCTACCCGTATCACCAAACGTTTTTAAAACCACACACTCACTACCACTGAGCGCCCTTGGTCCTGTTCCTTTAACTTTGCAATATCTATATACTTAATATGTTTCATCCCATTTTCATATAAGCACTTCGCAGCTTATTTTTAGCTTTTTAGGGCTTATTCGATAAGCTGGCTTAACCAGCTTATTTTTCCTAGGAACTTTACAACATTTAGGACTTTCCTGCATTTTTTTAGATTTTTCCAACTTAATTTGTTATTTTTCTTTATTTTTCGAAGTTTAAATTTAGAAAAGTTCATTTAAAAAATATTTAATTATCAGACAAAAATACATAAAAAAATAGTTTTTAGATTTAGAATAAATATTTTTTAGGTTTACAAAGTTTAAAATCATTTTTTATCATATTTAGATTTTAAATTTCATTTTAGCTTTTTAATTTTAAATTTAGAAATTAGTATTTAATTAGAAAAATAGTGAAAAATATTTTCCTGAGTTTTTATCATATTATTGACATTCTAAAGTATAACTCAATTTTTGGAATTTTTAGAATTAATTTGTATATTTACTAGAATGTTTAATTGATTAAATAGGTTTTTTTAAATTCAAAAAAAAATTATTAAAAAGTCAAAAAAATATAAATCTTTTTTTTAGAAATTTTTTTTTGTCATTATAGAGGTTTAAAAATTAAGATTGAATTTTTAGGGTTAATATTTGCCTTAGCTAGTTTTTAGTCGCGTTTTTAGGATTCCCGTTTTGCGTTTTTAGTTTAAAATAGTTTTGTCTTAATTGTTTTTAAGTGTTTGCATTTTTTTCCCATAGTTTTATAATCTTGTTCCATTCAAGTATCGATTATCAAAACGACTCTCGACTTTCAATTGCATTCCTCGTTGGGGATAACGACCCGGGAATCATACTCCGGTTTTACTACATTGAGAGATTTTTTATTCTTATCCTTATATTATATATTTATATGTATATTTTATATATATATATATATATAATAATATATATATATCTATAATATATATATATATAATATAATATATATAATATAATATATATAATATAATATATATATATATAATATAAATAATAATATAGACACAACACACACAAACAACACACACACACAACACACACACACATAAATATATATATATAAATAATATATATATATATATATATATAAATATATGATATAATATATAATATATAATAATATAACATATATATGGGCTAAGTATGACTGGATTAATATAATTAGTAGACATGGCCGCCACCTCAAAGAGACATACACCCATAATACATGGAATTTCGAAAATTGTCCAAAAAAACCTATACCATAGCATGATTCGAACTTGTGATGTTAGGTTAATATCAAATGAATGAAACCAACTCAGCCAACACATTATTTGTGTTTCACTATCAAAAGCAACATTAATATGTTCTGATTTTTAAAATATAACAAGATATGCTCACAAATTATTTGGAATAAGATATACTCCAAAATTTTATAGCTAATCAAGAAAAACTTTATAACTCCAAAAAACTACATTAAGCAAAAATTACGTTAACTGCACATGAAGTTTTTTGTGAGTCTTCTAAATTCATGTTTTTTTCTGTTATGTTATTCTCCTATGATCTTGGTTTCAATAGCCAAAGGTATCTTTTTGTTTTCACAGAATAGATGTTCTACTCATGTGTCATATGCATTTAAACTATTGCTTATTAGCTTCTGGGTGTGGTAAATGAAGGTCTTGAGATGAGTTTTCTTCAGTGGTTGGATCTTGAGATGAGTTTTCTTGAAACATTTTGGTAAAAAAATCAGTAAATAATTGTCCCAAATATGGAAGTGCACTCTACCATTGTGGGCAATGGGCTGATAATATATTTGTTGTTGAATGCTGGCGTGGTTTCGCCTCCATCTGTGGTACGATGAAGCTTCATTATGATTTCACAACCATGTCTAGGGCTAATGAGGGCTCTCTTGATAGGGATCCCTGTTAAAAGTATCCCGGGCTGGTAAGAAAATAATTCGAATTTACCATGTCCTTGCATTTTTACATTCTGAACTATGAGCTCAGGTGCCATATATGCTTTTGGTTATCCATAATGCCATCTATGGTACTTGCTCTTGCAATGATATTCTGTGCGGAAAGTCCACCATGGATTTATAAGGTTTGTTCTCATCTTTATTTACTACTTCATCAACAGTTTTATCTTTCTATGTTGTCCTTGATAATTACCAAGTTCTTCAAAGACCATTCACACCCAAAAAGAAGGGATCTACGTCTAATCTACAACGAGTATCGTATTTCATAAATGCAAAGGTGGAAATTGATCCATATGTTTATAGTCAGATTATTTGAGCTAAAAGATCTGATTAGAAAGGAAACTGGTCGAATGTGCTTAAAGTCTTTAATCATTACTGTAATTCTTTTATTCCTTACAGAAACGAAGAAATGCTGGTTGAGTTCCAAAATCTTCTAGGACCTGCAAATGTCAGATCAGCAATGATAGAGCTCTTAAAGTGTGCTGCATGCCATTGTTTCATCACCCCAGGTCAACTCTAATTTCATGTCATATGCTATTTCCTGTATAATTGAAGTTGAAATAAAATTTGAAAGCACACATGCTTATTGTACATCAATGGTTCCTGTAGAAGATCCTTTCCTTTAATATATTTAAATATGGTGAAGTGTTTATTAATTTTCGGCGTATTGATGGCAGATATATGACAAAACGTTGTGCACAAAAGCTTTTACGATAGTCTACTCCTGTACATATATGCTGGGAGTTTTGAGTGGCGTGTACAAGGTAGTTTCTTTGCCTTTACAATCTTTGGTGTTTAAATTGATCTTTTATCTGCTATTTTGATGAAAAGAACTGAATGCCTACATTGAATAATTGTTATTTAGACAGAAACAAGTGCCTTGATGTTACCATTAGTGAAATTTTGGATGGTTGAAATCTCCTCCATCCTTGAGATTCCGGACATTTCTCAATGGTGGTATTCTTTTTTGTCCAAATATATTTACCTTTTGCATATTTATAACGGATATTGCAGTCACTTTCATTTTATATTCATCATCAGGTATAAAGTGCTTGAGCCAATTTGCTTAGCAAAGTTTCCCGGGTACCGATGGGTAATTATGCTACTTCTATATAACTATTATATGTTACATAACTATTACATGTAGTGATTAAAATACGCTATATAATCCTTTTGTAAATGCAATAAAATTATAGCGCTTTTCCTGTTGTGGGATTAACTTGTTGCACTTGCACTAACAAGATTGATCTTTGCATATCTCCTATAGAAGTAAAATATGGTGAATGGGCTCTTAAAGTGGTCACATGGATCAATGGTCAAATTATTTCTCTAGAGCATATTCCTAATGGTGAACCCTACTTTATATAGAAATATTAATGGTAGTTTACAACTTTTGATTAATGGTTGAGCATTATAATTATATTTTCGGGTTTAATAATAGGAATTCATTAGCTTCACAGTCGACTTAAAACGAGTGGTTATGAATAATATATAATGGTACAGAGTATGACTCAGCAATGTTCGTTTAGGATACTTTCTTTCTATATTTGGTGATGACATACAAATTTTTTTTTTGAAAGGCATAAGACATATAGATATATTACTATCATGTCCTAAAAAATAGGCTTGGAATTTGGTGTTCAATACTTAACAATTCTAACTTATTATGGAGGCTTTATTTCTTTATTTTCTCAGGTGCACCTTGTCACATCGCGAAACATTTAGGGCTGTCCTTTCCAAGCTCGAGGACCTTCAGGTGAGGATGAAAAAGCAATAATAAATCATTGCATGTCTCTCATCACCAAATGAAAGTCTTTACATAGATTCCAAGCAACAACATATTACGATTATAACTTAACAATTGTAACTTATAATGGAGCTTTATTTCTTATTTTCATCAGGTGCACCTTGCACAATCGCGCAACATTTAGGGTTCTCATGGACATTTTAATTCAACTGATGACGTGGCATACATCCTCTCATAAGATATTTCTCAGATATCAGCCCTGAAGGAAAAAAACAGACTCCTTTGAGTCAAGCTGGCTTTAGGGATTCTGCAAGTATTGGTGCAGGATAACAACTGACTGTTCAGCATAGAGGTTTCATTTTTTTCTCTTCTATATTATCGTGTTATATTAAAAGCATCTGGCACTTGCTTGCATCATGAGAAAATTAGTTGACTTGGACCTGCAACTTTTCTGAAAGGGTCACACTTATTGTAATCGCATTTAGATAGTTTCAACTTGAAGTATAAAAATATCAGAATAAGAATCATATAAATTTGTTAGAAAGTTAAAAAATAGTTTTCGAAACCTTTGTGTGTAAAAACTCAGTATGAAGTTCCTGTTTCTCCATTCATCACACCATTTGGAATGATCATTCAGAGCTTCATGCATAGAGATGTTGAGACCTATCATCTGATAATGCAGTGTTGCTGCTTTTTTTTGTTTGCATTTTTCTACATCATGTTTTTGAGTCTGGAAAGATGTTATGTGTGGGAATATTGCATCACTTATTGACAAATGCAACGCATTCAAAGGTGAGTTAAGACCTGATCCTTTTTGATGCTTATTAACTTTTATAGATGTTTGTTATTTCAGGAAGATGATGGAGTCAAACGGCCAAATACCACTTTTTGCTATTAAGACAATGTTCCATACCCTTTTCTTAACAAACAAACACAATAGGAGTGGCAATTTGAAGATTTCGAATGCCGATAATGGGCCAACATGTGTCGGGTAAGTCGCCAAGCATACAATTGTTACTGGGCTTGACATTATGTGCTTAAATAGTTCGTATCGACAATGCCCATTGTATGCGTATCCAAAAGTTTTATGATTCATTTGTTGTAGTAGAAATTAAAAGAGATCTGTTTTCACAATGTAGAGGCAAGAAGCTCGAGATAGCATGGACATCAATTCCTCGGAAAAAGATCACATGTCAGTAAAAATTTAATGAACATGGTAAATCAAACGTTCCATGTATCAAATTATTTTTATCCTTTGTCAAATCGATGAAATTTAGGCTATAACAACATATGCATTTCTTACATTCAGAAATAATGGGGTATGTTTGATTGTGGTTTTGGTCTCTTTTGTTATGGCTGATAATCTTTTACTTTTTATGTTCATGTTTCATATAACAAAATAAAGATGTATATTAGGACCGACAATTCTTGATATGATATGATAGTATGCTCTTAGCATGAATTAAGACAATGCTAACATGGGTAAAAACGGGATTGACATGAAGCTAAAAAGAAATTATGCGGGTTGTGAAATTTGCGTTTCCAACTGTCATTCATTCCTTCATTCAACTATATTAAGCCATATAACTATACTTAAGAATAAACTTACTAAATTGTTGTGCAATGTGTGTTACCGTTCAACCGTAAAAGATATATAACGACTTCCCAGCTATTGTAATTGTGTATTTTCATGTAATTTTCTTCATGAAAATAGATACGACTATAAGAATTTGTGTTTTCTCCCAGTCTCGCGTTAGGAGTGCAAAAATACTTTGTAAATCATTGAAAATCAACGACAAACATTGTTTACAAAGAAGTCTACATAGATTTATCTATATTATTATAAAGCAAACCCACCCGTTAGGAGGGTTACGTAAAACTGTCTAACGCTTCAAAAAAGTTCCATCACGTCGTCTAAAAAATCCAACAGATACACACTTAAAATCACAATAAAACCAAATAAAATTGGAAGCGAACCCGCCCATCGGGCATGATAACGTATCTTTTGAACAAACGTCTCTTTTAGGTCGTTTTCTATGATTATGATTGTTGTTTCCATGAAGTAATACCCCAGATTAGCTTCCGCTGCTAAATTGTAAAAATGGGGGTGTTACAAAGTTGTATGCTAAATTCTCCAAGTGTGAGTTCTGGCTGCAAGAGGTGCATTTCCTTGGTCACGTGGTCAACCAGAATGGT
>BQNB010109881.1:4239-22662 GCA_026074375.1 Tanacetum coccineum
TTTAGGAATTTAAGTCATTTAACCCGTTTTGACCCATTTGAGCCCAAATGTGCACACGTTTGGGCTAAAATATGTGAAATTGGTCAAAACGGGTAAAACAGTTGTAATATAAACAACAAAGTTACTTATTAGTAACTTTGTTATTTCTATAACACTTGTTTCACCCATTTTAGACCAAACATGTATTAATATAACCTTGTTGCATATTTGAGTCATTTCACCCATTTTCACCTATTTTAGCCGTTTTGTGAATTTAATTTCCATGTTTTGTGACTTTACAGAACCAAATGCTAAAGTTGAGAGCGAGTCAAGAGGGTCTTGAGGTGCGGATGACCGATGATGAGATTATGGACAAAGTCTTGGGAACAAGCCGAGGGTTTAAGCCAGGACGAGGTAGGAAGCTGCCGGACAGTTCATCGTCTTCTTCCGTACGCTCTTACCCTGCTCCCCCACCATTGGCATCCCAAGCTGGATTAGAGAAGTTTGTGGAGAAGTTTGTGGAGAAGTTTGTGGTGGCGCATAACGAGTAAGTGAAAGATATACTTTCACAATTAGCGGATAAGAACATCGAGTTGCGATTGCCCGTTCCTCTTAACACGAACCAGTTTATGGATGATGTTATTGATGAAGGTGATGAAAGTAACGAAGGTGATGATCATGAAGCACTACAAGAAATATGAGAACAGGTGACGGACTTTTCCCCGACGACATATGTCGCTGGGGAATATGCACTTTGTCTTTTAAACCGTTTATGTTGTTGAACTACTTTAAACTTTATGGAATGTTATTGTTTGCGTTTGAAACATCTGGAAAATTGGTGGCGGAAAAATCTGGAAAATTGGGTCGAAAAACCTGGGAAATGCCGTAAAACAGGCTGGGTTGTTTTTTGGAGCTGCTACTTTTAGGGACTACATGTAGTCCCTAAAAACTGCTTTAGAAATTTGGTCATGCAACCTTTAGGGACTACTTGTAGTCACTATAGTTTTTGACTTTCATTGACCATTTTTATATAAAAACGAATTGTGGTCCCTAAAAACTAGTCGCTAAAAGGTTCTGTTGGGACTACGTGTAGTCCCCAAAAGGAAGTCTTTCAAAATATGTAGTAAATATATGTAGTCCCTAAAAGTTTTGTCACGAAAAAAATCCACGTGGCAAGTCAACGCGGTAGTCCCAAAAACTAAATTTTGTAGTCCCAACAACTTATAGTGACGGAGTAGCAGGGACTACGCTAGCAGGGACTACATGTAGTCCCTATAAACCTTTAGGGACTACAATCTGGCCTTTTAGGGACTACAACCGTAGTCCCTAAAAGCCATTTTTCTTGTAGTGTGTGTTATATGAAACCCACTTTGTAGACACCAATCAAAATCTTGGAGAAAATTTGGTACATAGTATGTCACGTTTACTATGCATTATTTTACTTTTGCCATACGATCCCTAGACCGGGTTTAATATGGGTGCCAATACCGAATCTTGGACACCCAAGACACGTCTTGGCTTATTACGGCGCTTGTTGAGCACACGTCTTTGACCAGCGAAAATGAAGACTCGATCGATGCCAAGACCGAGTTGTGTAGTGTGTTTTTTATGTTTTTGTGTGTGTGTTTTGGTGGGGTATATTTGTGTTTAAGTGGGGTATGTTTTGGTGGTGAAGTTGGTTGTCTTATTACACTGCACTAAGTTAGTGGTGAAGTTGGTTGTAGAGCAAGAGAAACCTGACGCAACGCTAAGGTGGTGGTTGTGAATGCGGTCTTGGGGTCTTCTTATTATATCAAGTCTTATATACGTTACAACTATTAGTCGATATATTTATATAACTATTAATTATTAATTTGTATTAGGCCTATTAGTATGGATGTCATGTAATTAGGCCTAAGCCTATGGTCCTTGTCTAGATTGTTCTCTTGTAGACTGCATCATACCATTAAAATTCTTTCTCCTATTTAAAATGTGTGGCTAAAAATCCTTCTTATTCTTCTCATTATAGTTTTTCTTCTCACCGGATCCTTACTCTCTATATAACTATTAATTATTAATTTGTATTAGGCCTATTAGTATGGATGTCATGTAATAGGCCTAGCCAACTGGTCAGTAGTTACGATTGTTTTCTTGTATCATATTTATTGGTTATTTGTTATTTATTATAATCAAATAATAAATCAAATTAGCTTTTTCATATATGTTTCACAGCCAGTAATCCTCTCCTATTTTTTTCTTAACAAACGCACATTTCCCCCCACCCCCACCCCCCCCCCCCCCCCCCACACCCCACTACAAATCTCTGTACCTCTTCTATACCCTACTTAAAATTCTGAACCATGGCGGTTGTTGGACACTCACTCCACTAATCTTACACCCCTTCAGCTGATAACTATTCTTTTTTAGGCATAACCACAAGGTCCCCATTAAAATTGGACATTGAAAAAACCTTAACTACTGTTTATGGAGTTCCTTTTTCATATAATCATCTTTTGGTATGTCTGGTATTAAATCTCACGTGAAGGGAGAAGCCTCGTCGTCTATACTATCTGGAGTGGTGCAAGAAGCTTGTATGGATCTCATCAAGATGTGGTTTCATTGGAGCCCTATGTGACTCTCTCAAAAAATAAGTAGACACCACATTCGGTATGCAAATGCTTTATGGCGATCATCTACAAAATTTAATTTCATGATAACTATGTGATGCTAAGGCTATAAATCTTGATAACGAACTCCATTCCATCAAGATCGAGAATATGTCTATTAATGAATATTGCACAAAAATTAAGTCTATGGCGGATAGACTTAAAAACCTCGGCTGCGTTGTAAGCGATAAAAACTTGGTAATTTATGCCGTTAATAAACTCGACTCCCGATTTGCTACACTTGTCGAAATCATTCGACTTCCCACTTTTGAAACGACACGAAACAAGCTCCTTTTGAAGGAGTCATTAATGAATGATCAATCCGGTGCATCTACTACTTTTGAAAGTAGTTCCTCATCCCCAACTATCCTCGGGGCAACAAATTCATCGGACAACAAAGGTAACTCCAACACACACTTTACTAAATCTCAAAAGTTTATGCATTGTGGTAATAATTTTAACAAAGGCACCGTGTAAATTTGGAGGGGACAGTCTGAAAGTTCATTCATGATCACCGTAATAGGGCGGGATTGACCTCCAAACCAAACAGTAGCACACCCTCATCTATTGGTCGACACGCTGCTAGTCACAATACATGCCCAACATCATCATGGACACCCCCTGGTTCTTACCAGGCTCGTTTGGCCCAAAAAACAAACCCGACCCACTTCGTCTCTCGCCTAGCCCAACAACCGAACAACCTAAAAGCTTATGCTACCCCCTTTACTACCCGGGTCATCTAGTTCAGGCCCAATCCATGGCCGAACTTGCACCACAGCAGGCCATGTATTCAGCCCACCACCAACCGCAACACGGTAGCCCAAGTTTACTCTGACTAGCACCCGCCCTTTACCTATCTCAACCAACTTCTCTACCTAGTGCGTTTAGCACTATGACGTTACAAGATCCAACTTAAAACATGGATACAAGTGTCTCCTCTCATTTAAATTCAAATGCACGTAATTTAAGTATTATTTTTAATAAACGTTTATTCCCATCTGTATATGTTGGTGACGGTAATTCTATTCCCGTTACCAATACCGGACATAACATTATTCCTTCTCCGCATCGCCCTTTACACCTTTATAATGTACTTGTCACTCCTAATGTAACATTTCTCAATTTCAGGTCATTTTATGACATCTATTATTCGTCATTATTTATTTTGGGTTCGGATTCGCGTTACTTTTAAACTAACTTTGTCAGCTAATCACGTAGGACTCGAAATAATCATTTAATATTAACGTCATCAAATAAATTAAGAATTTACATCAACCAAAGTACTATATTAATTTTTAAGGAAGATCAATTATTAACTTTGGTATTTTATTTTTATTGGTCGCGTATAAGGTTACGTTTTGCAATAAAATACTTTGGACACACCCGGAAATACCATAGACATACTATATGACACTCAAAAACCAATACATACTTTTAATCCTCAAACACAAAATTGTATAATTATTATGTTAATAAACCACCAAGGCCGAATATGGGTAAGATAAACCCACATAAAATCCGTCCCTTTTGTGTGTTAAGCTATCTAGAAAATTCATATTGATCCCTAAGTACATGTACATCTCCTAGTAATTAAAACTTAGTACTTAGTGTCCCCTAACTAACATTTACACAATGGTTAAAAACCATTTAGTCTCTCTTTTTCCCTCCCATACCCGGCTAATGCATGTATATACATACAAATCATAAGATTTTAAGTATCTAAGCATATCTTGTACAAATATTGAGCAATTAAGAGTAGTACTTGAGTAGTTTAGCATAAAACCATGAGTGATTAACTAGAAACCTCTAAAACCGCCATACTAGCTCGTTTGTGTTGGTCTAGGGACCAAGAGGAGCGCAACTAGCTCATTTGCCTTTTAAAATTACACGCTTACAACTCAACTTAGTACCATTTCTTAACTCTCTAACTCTTCAACTAAGATATCCTCTTCCATTTCTCACTTTATCCTTATTCGGGCTTACATCAAACCAAACATTACTGCCCACATTTCAATTTCAAGGACACAAGGTGCATTTAAGATCGAGTATAAGGGTGTGAAGAGGGAAACACGAACTAAGGATTTGGGTATACAAGCCTTGGAGCTTAGGGTTATACGCGTGTGAATATAAACGTGTTGGGTTATCTACACGACACTCCTTAAGACTCTAGGACCCTTTGTAAGTCACGACTAAACTCCTAATTGTCATTGTTTATTCCATTACTTTATAATTAGTAAATAAGTCACGTGAAACTTGGTTGAGCAAAGTATGTAGACAAGAACATGCTTGGCTCGACCCATGTATGGTTCACGCACCCATATTAAACGTATAAGACCTTGTGTGGTGATAACAACGAATAAAACATGATTAAGCATCGAGCTAAGGCTAAACAATCATTTAAAAATACACGAATAAGGACCATGGTGATCATGGGTTCGTTTTACTTGATCACGCAAATCCTATACGTAAACATTTGATGAAAACGAGACCACTTGGCTTGGGAACGTGTATGATAACTATTTAAACAAATGCATGTGTTAGATAATGATTAATAAACGTTAAAGAGGGCTTAACGAAATGGTTAGAGCCTAAACTATTAAGACAAGGGAGTATATTCGGGTCACTTGGGGCCCAACAGCCACTATGGAAGCCCAACAGGCCCAAAAGGTTGTTTCCTAAGAGACGCAACTTATTTAATAAGCTCTACGAGCTTATTAGGGACTAAGGATGCTTATTGAAATTAACACGAACCCAGACACAACCTATAAACCAAGCCGAACCCTTATCGAGCTTACTAGCCCACGACCGGGCCCAACAAGAGCTAACAAGCTACAATAAGCTCAAACAGCTTATTGGTAAGCTTATACAGCTTTGATGAGCTTAATGGACCTAAATATAGCTAATGGACCTTAATGGACCAAGTCTAACCATTAGAAACCTTATTCGGGTTTACTATGGGCCCAAGATTCCAATTTAAATGCGAGCTTATTAGTTATTGGTAAGCTGACAGGAGAAAACATGACATCATTATGCTTAATAAGTCTAAGAAATAAGTTAAAACACTAATGAAGCCTTTTAAATATATTTCAGGTTTGAGTTATTGGGCTCACAAGCCCAATAAGCTCGAATAAGCTCGAATAAGCTCCAATAAGCTCTATCGAACTTATTTTCAACTTAGCGATCTTTAATAAGCTTAATGAAGGCTTTTGTGCTTTTAAAATCTAAATTTGACCTTTAAATGGCTTATTGGACCTTAACGGGTCCAATAAGGCCCAATAAGCCCAAATAAGCTCATCCAAGCTTATTTATGGGCTGACAACAGCTTATATGACTTATTGGAACTTAATGAAACATAATGCCACTTGTTAGAACTTACTTGGAGTTAAAATGCGATTTTTACAAGTTAAGGGACTAAAAGTGTCAATTTTGAAACTTAAAGGTTTAAAACTATCAATACACTGTTTTAGAACTTAAGGGACTGTTTTGGTTACTTCTGAAACTTTAGGGATTTATGGGTCATATAAGGACCTAAAGTGTAAACTTTGTAAAGTTGGAGGACTAAACATGTACAAGTGAAAACTTAAGGGTCTAAAGTGTAAATGTTACATTTTCATAAACTAGAGGGACTGTTTTGTAATTATAGAAAACCTAAGGGTATTTTATAAACAAAAGTGATTTCATAAACACTTATCATATCAGACGAATTACATTCGAATAATATACAAGTTAACCTACGATTTAATAAATACGAATATTTATTAATAACATCTATACGTATATACTAGAACGTGTGAGATCGTATACCTTCCCAAGAGCCATCAAGTGAATATAAATACATAAAACATGTGCACCACCACACAAGTGATAAACAGCTCATATATAAACTAACAAATTATTGTAGTTTATACCTTGAGTCTTTAGCCTAAACTTGTAGACTAAGACTGGCCGTATTTACTTAGGTATCTGACGGTGTGATTTCATACTTGGATATATATTATCATTTCCAGAGGACTATTTACTAAGGTGAGTTCATAGCCCCATGTTTTATAATTATTTAAATGATTTACATCTTTGGGGTGAGAACATGCTTTGTTTTACAAATTGGACGCAAGTGTACATTTTATACTATGAAATTCATCGGACAACAAAGGTAACTCCAACACACACTTTACTAAATCTCAAAGTCTACCGCAATTGTGTAATCATTTTAACAAAGGCACGTGTAAATTTGGAGACCGTTGCAAGTTCATTCATGATCACCATAATAGGGCGGGATTGACCTCCAAACCAAACAGTAACACACCCTCATCTATTGGTCGACACACTGCTAGTCACAATACATGCCCAACATCATCATGGACACCCCTGGTTCTTATGAAGCTCGTCTAGCCCAACAAATAAACCCGGTCCACTTCGTCCCTCGCCTGCCCTAACAACCGAATAGCCTACAAGCTTATGCTACCCCCTTTACTACCTGGGTCATCCAGTTCAGGCCCAATCCATGGCCCAACTTGCACCACAGCAGGCCATGTATTCAGCCCACCACCAACCGCAACACGGTAGCCCAGGTTTACTCTGACCAACACCCGCCCTTTACCCGTCTCAACCAACTTCTCTACCTAGTGCGTTTAGCACTATGTCGTTACCATATCCAACTTGAAACATGCATATAGGTGCCTCCTCTCATTTAAATTCAAATGCACGTAATTTAAGTATTATTTTTAATAAACGTTTATTCCCATCTGTATATGTTGGTGACGGTAATTCTATCCTGTTACCAACACCGGACATAACATTATTCCTTCTCCTCATCGCCCTGTACACCTTCATAATGTACTTGTCACTCCTAACATCATTAAAAACCTCATTTATGTTTGTCAATTTACTTGGGATAATATTTGCACTATTAAATTTGACGCGTTTGGTTTTTCTGTGAATGGTTTCTTGACTCGTCATATCCTTCTTTGATGTGACAGCTCGGGCGATCTCTACCCAATTACTAAGCCATCAACTATCCCTAGTTCTTTTGTTTCCACTAGTTCCTTCATGTGGCATCAACGTCTCGGTCATCCCGGTGACGAAGTGCTACGATCTCTTGCTTCACGTCATTTTATTTCATGTAATAAAGAAAAGTCTACACAAGTTTGTCATGCTTGCCAACTTGGCAAACATGTGAAGCTTCCTTTCTATAGTTCAGATTCTATTGTTAAACAATATTTTGATATTATTCATTTTGATTTATGAATGTTAGTTCAAGTGGTTTTAAATATTATGTTCTATTTCTTGATCATTTTTCTCACTTGTTATGGATATATCCTCTTCGAAATAAATCTGACATGTTCACCAAGTTTTTTGTATTTTCGTAATTATGTTAAAAACCAGTTTAAATGCGAAATAAAGAGTTTCCAATGTGATTATGATGGTGAGTTTGACAATAACCAATTCCATACACTTTTTGCTAACCATGGCATCCAACTTCGTTTTTCTTGCCCAAAAACCTCTCAACAAGATGAAAATTCAATCGCAAGACATTTTCATTTATGCATTTTAAGTGTGAAGAATGGAGTCGTGATAATTCATATGTTAATATAACTCAAAACATTGTTTTCTTTTTGGAAAGGTGGTTAGTAAACGCTTTATGTACCATGTTGGTGATTTTAGTGTCATCAACTATTTTAGGTAATAGGATTTACTAGAGATGAATGAGATTTCATATTATGCTCGGACACGAGTTAGGAAAGTGCGAGTGCACAATCGTTTGAGCTAATATATTTCCACCACGACAAAAACGCAAGGGTCAAGGGGGCTGCGCCCCCTTGCAGGGTCAAGGGGCAGCGCCCCTTGCGGGGTCTAGGGGCAACGCCCAAGTGAGTTATCCGTTTTTCGCACATTTTCCCCTAACCATTGTGACTGTTGAAAAAACAATTGTGACTGTCGGTTTCAACCAACTTTAACTGCATTTAACTGTCATCTAGAATCTGTTTATTAACAGATTCTTTGGCCTCATTCTAACAGACGAAAAACATACAATTCTTCTCTGTTCTTGCTTTGATCTCGTGTGCCTAGAATTAAAGTGTTCTTTTTGAATTATCCCCTTAAAGATTTTGTGATACCCAGGCACATAAAGGGTCGAAATACTTTATATGGAAAGTGAACTCAACACGATTAAGCAATATATCAAAGATTATCATCACACACCCTAACCCAATTTATTACATATTAATGACCTAAAAACTGAAGCAACTAGCAAGGGCAAAGAGATGTATGGTTTTACATGCACTGCCGTTGTCTGGTAACCCTATGTTGTCATATCATATATTCAAACTTAAATTCTTAGAATGGTTAAGTTATTGATTCTCTCTTGCAAAATACACTTCAAAATATATGTGCGAATAGTGATGGATTCATATAATAAAGTATCGGGTAAGGGCTATTGGTAACTTTGACAAAACATAGCAACGAAACCCCAGAATTTGTTCATAACAAATCTTCAAATAGCAACAAAATCACAAAAATGACTGCTAAGGCTGAATGTAATGCAATGACCTTCTTCGGTCGATCGTCCTTGTTGGCATCAAACAGACGCGTCTTCCCCCACTACATGAAACAAAACAGACGTGTCCATACTCTCGACCTTTCATCCTTTCGGTTTGAGACACGACCGAGTAAATTGAATGTGTACAAAAAAAATGTTACCGTTCCCCTTTTTTAATTCAATTAAAAAAACTTTAAACCCCTCCATTTACTATAAAATCTCACTTTTCATACCATTTTTAATCACAAAACACATACATTTTATACACTTTCATTAACTTTTTTAAATGGCTTGTTCGGTTCCACATAGTGACGATGAAATCCAAGCTTTGGTTCAAAAACTAATTGACGAAGATATGGTTCATCAGAAAGCGAATCTGGATTTAGCCTTGCAATTTGATAATGCATGCACAGATAAATACGATCTTAGAAAAGCATACGAGAAATATAATCACATTCAGCCATGCTTTGATTGATACTTTCTTAAAAGAAGATTCTGATAAAGATTACGAGCTGAATCTTTCTATGTATGGGAAGGCGACAAAAATAGAAAAACTAATGAATGCTAAGTTAGTTTGGCTAAAGGAAAAATACAACTACCGCTCACAAACCCATATAGGTGGTTCGTCATCACAGACCCATGAGATTGGTGATGTATTTCTTACTGAGAAAGAGTTACATCAACTACATCTAGATGAAGAAGCCTTAAGAGAAACACTAGAAGAACAAGCAATGGATGAAAAATCACGGGAGGATAAAATTAGGCAAAAACAAGCTGATGATGATGAATTCTTTTTGGAATTTGGGGTCGTGAGATATGATTTAGATTACGAGTCATCAGATTAATAATCTAGAAACTATTTTAATTTCGTTGATTTAAATGTAATGTTTTAAATAAAGTATTGTTATTTTAAATTCTGTATTTATATTTTGAAATTTTAAATTCCAACGGCTACTTTTTCGTTATAAATACCCTTCGCCATCTCCTCATTTTCTCACACAACTTCTTAACCAATTATCTCAAATGGATTCCAATTTCAATAACGAGAATGAACCATGGGAATTCAGTCTAGATATAGATGATTTCGATCTCCATTTAACACCCGTTGTGCGTTCCTCTAGTAGCACACATGTTGAACCATCTCCCTACACTCTAAATCCAGTTAGGATAATACCCGGTCCTGCGGGTATTGTTCAGCTCTCTAGTAGCACACGTGTTGAAGCATCTTCCTCAACCCCAAATCCAGTTAGGATAATACCCGGTCCTGCGGGTATTGTTCAGCAAGCCAAGCTGCTTAAAAAAGGTTTTTATTCTTGATTCAGATGGGGCTTTAATGTCGACACAAGAATATATGCAGAAAGTTGTTGAGGATGTGGGTGAGGATGATGATTTTAAGAGGGTGCGTGAGTTAGCGCCACTAACTATGTGAATGCATATGGTGGCACTGTAACTGGATGTTTGGGAGACATCGACAATAATCTGAAGAAAGGGAAACTTGAACAAGTTGTTGCAATAGTCAAGTCTTGTTCTCCCAATGTGCTTGGCGATCTCACAGTGACTATGAAAGATCTGTCAGGTACAATACATGGAACGGTACATTACAAAGTCATTGGTGAGGGTGGTTATGGAAAAAATATTAATGTAGGAGCTGCTATGATACTTGCTATTGTTTCAGTATTTTCTCCTAAACCATAAATGCATTACCTTAACATTACAAGGAGAAATTTAGTTAAAGTTTTCCGTAAGGATATGGTTCCTGGAAGTGGTAGTGGCTAAGGTTCTTAAATTTCGTATTGTAATTTTAAATTCAGGTTGGAAGCTCACGATGAGCTATTCAGGTTGGAATGTAGGGTGAAATCTAATTCAGAATACGAATCAGATTAGAACGTTTTCGTATTGTATGCTTAAATTCCAACAAGTTCATGTTTTTAATTTCCGTATTTTTTCCCCTTATTTTCTTTCGTGTATTTTTATTCTGTATTTTAATTTGTAATGTTTAATAATAAAAAAAAATTGTTCGGTCGCCTGTGCGGTCACCATTACGTGTGTTTGGTATCTGTGTGGTCTAGGAGAGAGAAAGCTGCGTTGGCGCCAAGGTGGCGGTCGCATGTGCGGTCACCACTACACTCAACCTAACTTTTTTTGAAGACGTGATATTTTTTTAATAAATTATTTCCATATGGACTAACCCTCCGGCCAACTTGCTATTACTAATGTCAAACAAGTTATTCGAACCCGCGCTTCGCTGCGGTTAATTTTATCTATGTTTAAGGTCGCAATTTTGTTTTCTAGCCACAACTTCATCCTTTGTAATAAACCTCTGGATATCGCTTAGAAGCGTAAATCTGTAGACAAACAAAGAAATAAATTGTCAACGCAATAAACTCGGCCAATATGGTGTAACTACATCATACATTGTTAATACGAATACATGTTTTATTTTTTGTTTCTTACTGTAGACCTAAAGACAATACAATATGATGTGGATTAGTATGTTTTTCTTCTTAACTTATCAGCCTCTGCGGGTACCTTAATATCGATCACTAATCCAACCACCTTAAGTATGCACTTTGTAGTCTCTTTCTTATCTAAGTCAACACTTAAATGTATTAATAGCATTAATACAGCATAAAGAACTTCATTGCTATCACTCCTTATTCAAATTCATTCCGATTAAACGCAACTCCTATCTACAGACTACCTAAAATCATGTGAATAATGAAAGTGAAAACTTATTACGGGACACATCATGTATAAGATAAACAAAATTACTAACCTTTTGGGTTGTGTCCATTCTTGATCAAGTCGTTTGAAGTCACCCTTTGAGTTTGTTGACTTCTAAGCATATCAGTCCAAGAAGCAGATCTCATACCATTGCTTTTTTTCTTGATTAGATAGATTTGGAGTGGGTGGTCTATCCGATAAATAGAGACCGTTGTTTCCCAAATTACTACAATTCCAATTGGCAGTGTCACTTGTTTTTTAGTATGGGAATGAGGTTGATGCTTGGCTAGATGTATGATTCTGATATGAGCTATGAGTAGATGTGGCCAAGCTCTGAAATCTGTTGTTACGAACAATTGGTGGTGGTGTTTCATTGATATCTTCAAGCATCCTATTTGTATCAGGTGTCTTTTCTTGGAACAAACCTGTGTACATCGCAAGTAAATCTTGCCAATTCTTAGTTTCAGCAGAAAGTGTATTTGATGTCTCTAGAGTCCAAGAATTTTACTATCAAGTATCAACAACTGCATTACCCATAAGAGTTGGATTTACTGCACGATACCTGACCATTATCCATCAAAACCGACATTCTTGGAGCCGCCATTGGAGCTTTATAAGCCACAATTCTACGCCTAACTCCATTCTCATAAAAAATCGGCGTTCCATGAACCACGTGACGATAAGGGATTGGAAAACCCTTCTCAAAATTAGTGTTTATTTTCACAATCAGGAATATACAAATAACAAAACCCATTACCTCGACAAAGATGTAGTAGCTGCTAGATGAGTGGGGGGCGTTTATGGTATTCCACACGCAGCTACTTGTGCTTCTGAATAAAAATTGCTACATCGATCTCCTTTTCAAGAAGTTGATTGTGCAGCGTTTTAGATTCTTCATCTATCTTATTCGTCGACTCTGAAATCCACACGAAGCATATACAATATTTTAGGTTCAACACTTCAACTAAGGAGGCCTTGAGCAGTCATGAGTATATAAAAGACACGAATTTGTTATGGATATATTCTGTTAGTCACAAAATAGGTTACCCGCCGGTTTTGACCCGTTCACCAACCCGCTAGATCCACCCGTTTTGTGACCTCTAGTCTTTACCTTGAAGCTGGTGTAGCAAGGAATCTAGGGAGTAAGGTTAAAAAACTTCTGTTATCTGCTTGCTAAAGTTATTTAGCTTCTCATGGGCCGATGCCAATTCTATTGTCCATATAATCATGCACTGTTCCATAACAAAACAACATAACCCTTTTGTAGACAACTTGAATCCAACATGGCCATAAAAAAATTTCTTTCTTTTTCTTAATTCTCATTCAAAAAACCTGAAACTTACCTGATTACTTAGTTCAGTCATACATGATTCTTTTTTCAAATTTTCGCCTTCAAAACAACCATTTCATAAAACTATTCGGAAACTTTATTGCTACACCTGTTGGTAAATGGTTATACGAACTCAATATACTATCAGGCCACATAAGCACCCCCTAACAACCATATGTTTGTATGTAAGAATAATGAAAGGATAAGAAACCCTACATACGTTATGTACTTTAAGAAGGTTGACAAAGGCTCAGTGGCTTGGCATAACATGTGCTTATACTCGTCAACCAACATCAGAGTGCACTTCTTAACAAATTGTGGTGGTATACAATGGTGAAAGGTCTGCAAAAAATCACAATAAACATAATCAGCGAAAAACAGAATTATCGACCTGCCATCCCAAAATGCTGCAAAATGAGATATATGCAAATACACTGACCCATTAATGATAAGACATGTCGTTCTATTTCCAGTTTATTGCCTCAAACCTTCGTAAACTTTTTAACCGTTCATTCTTGTACATCGGAAAAAAAATCAGAACTGATTTAACATTCAATCTAATCATCTATCAATGAAATCTGTCAAAAACAGGTCTATAACTATTCATACATGATAACAGTCAAGTCACAGTAAAAACTCTATAGTTAATGTGTAAACGCAGTCAATCCCAACTAACTCAGCAGCATATTGACCATGTGCTGGCTTCTTTACTGCACTTATATATGTTTGGAAATAGCTAATAAGACCATATTTTTTGGCTTATGAGTGTATCAAGCTGAGTTTATGATTTTGTCATAAGCTGATCTTGATAAGCTTAATGAATTTCTTCACTCATAAGCTGATCTTGATTTACACATATTGTTCTATGACTTAAGTGATCATGGCTCACTTTGCCGGAAAAAAAATAAGCTCAAAAATGATATAACATAAAAAAAACTTACACGTGGTTGCTGATTTTTTGAGTAAGAAGATGGACTCTGTTACCCTTAAATCCCAAAATCAACTGAGACACAACTGAGTATGTTCTTTCCTTGACGTCTAAATTCACCAAAAACACTAATGGTCTGACGGGTCAATCCTACATAGACCGTACCAGCAACTATCAGGCTTGTTTAGTGGGTGTTTGTTTCGGCTTATATGTGGGCTTATAAGCCGAAATCAAATAAGCTCAAAAGCCCGCGTATAAGCCGAAACAAACACCCCCTTAAAAACCACTAAAACCACTTACTTTCATCAACACAAATTTTTAGTGTAGCTATGTGCTAAATTTTTGTGATATACATCATTTCAATGATTGTTTTAGTAACCAAAACAGAGGTATATACTCTTGTTTTGAAAAAAATAGGCTTCGCCTTTCTTACCATTGAATCATCTGTAACTTTCACATGAGCACACTCAGGTCCTAATATTTGACAGAAAGTGTAGCACCCTGCTGCTGTTTGTCACGTGAAAAATACAAATTTGTTACATTAAATAAACACACGTGTATTAATGACCAAACAAAATTAGTAATTCGACATAACGAAAACATAATATAAAGCTTTAGTGCACCTTTTTAACCTTTTATTTATCTTGTTCTCTTTCTTAAACCATCAAGCTTTTTGATTTCATTTGTAGTGGTTCTCGAGCTACTGTTATGTTCCTTGATCGAAACCCCTTATCCTTGCAAATTTGTAACTTTAGTGGACCTCAGTTCCATAACAGAACTTGCTCATTTTCATATTCCAATCACAATGGCATTAGGCGTTTAGCGCATGCTTTATCTCCTGTTGCACGGATCATAGCTCCAATATCCTGCCAAAACTATTCTTAGAAAAAACACCTATTATTGCTATTTACTAAAAATTTATCAAATATAACAAAAAAATCATACCTAGCTCCTCAACCTCCCCATCTAGCACGACCGGTTCCAGGTAAGACATGACCAACTTCAGCTAGTTCTGTTTTGAGACAAAACGTTTTCTTAAAGTTTCAAAATTCATCATACATCTCACCATCATGATATAGATTCATACCATCTCCAAGATTCTTCCTGGTGTTGCTCCCTCAACCTTATCACACATGCACAGACACGCTTATTATCTTGAAATGAAAAAACAGACACTTAAAAAGACAATGAAATGTTACCTCATAAGCAGTAATGTCTTTTTTTACCTGGAAATCATTGTTGCAAAAACCACGCACCTACGAACAAAAACAAAAGGTTCAACTTCTTAAGCAACGAAAACCCAAAGTATTAAAACACATATCCAAAAACAGAAATCCATATCATAATTTTTCCCAAAATCAGAAAGAAAGAAAAAAGTGATAATCGATATGAACATCTACCTAATGTTATGAGACATGAAAGCTGTAATTATGTCAGAATGGTTTGCAAGTACTTATAACCGTCGCGCGAATGGTCGAAATATGTAAGTTACTGAAATTGGGTAATATTTTTGTTAGTGGCTTTGTAGGATCACCAAGAAATTATGAACACTGAACGCTAACTGATTTGCAGCCACGGATACAAATACTTATCACAGAATCCTAAACATATAACTAAGAGCGAATTTACTGAGAACTACAACCCTGACATTGATATTAATAAACATATAACTAAGAACGAATTTACTGAGAACTACAACCTCGACATTGATATTAATGTTGCTGAGCTCACAGTCACAAATTATGGAAACCAAGCGCCATCGGCACCCACAGCTTTTAAGTAAGCAACCAAACCATCTACAACCTATATCACTTTGCTTAACTATCTAAACTATAAGGTACATAAGACCTTGTGTGACGCTAACATTAGTAAAGGCGGGGTTTCGATTATACTTAAAATTTGCAACAGGCTTATACGATAACAATGCAATTCCAGGAGTCGGCACCCACAACTTTTAAGTAAGCAACCAAACCATCTACAACCTATATCACTTTGCTTAACTATCTAAACTATAAGGTACATAAGACCTTGTGTGACGCTAACATTAGTAAAGGCGGGGTTTCGATTATACTTAAAATTTGCAACAGGCTTATACGATAACAATGCAATTCCAGGAGTGGACACCATGCCTCAAATCTATGGCTCGGTTGTTTATGTATCAGCATGAGTTCAGTAAAGCAGTACATCTCTACACATCATTCGTATTAGATTATAGTACCGCGCTTATTTCTATTCTTTTCAAACTCTACATGAGTGTACCCCTTCTTTAATTCTAAAAGCATCAACACAATCAAACCCAAACCCAACCCCACAGACCACATTTTCATTTAACCAAATTCTCAAAAACAATAAAACCCCCGATTTGATATTCCGTATTAAAAAAATTACAAACTAACTAACCATTAATCACTTACGCATAAACAAATCCATTTTGAAATGCTCATCATAAATTGAGATTTTTAAAAACCAAAACCCAATCCAGAAAACCCGATAACCAAACTTGATAAGACCCACAACTATCTTGCTAAATGAACCCACATCCATATTATCTTACAATAACACTTCTAACATCAATAAAAATCTCAAGTCCTCTACTGTCCAAAATAAAATTCACAAAAAGTTGTCGGTAAAACCCAAAAAATCAAATAAATCTGAAAAAACCCCCAAAAAGTCACCTGAAAATTCATCAGTTTGCCGGAAATCACTCGCCGCTGCTAATTTTTGGTTCTGGCTTGTGAGTTTTATGAATCAGAACTACGAGAGATGTCAGAGGGTAGAGATAAATATGAGAGTTATTTTGTAGGTGGAAAGGTTTTGTGAGTATGTGTGGAGTGATGATTCATTGCGTTGTGTTGGATGTCAGCTAAACACTAATTGATTCATCTCTTAGCTGAGAGAGAGAGAGGGAAGAGCAGAGATGGTGTGAGAGTTATATATTAATGATGTTCACTCGATTAATATATTAATTTATTTAATATAAAAAATATTACTGTAGCTTTTGTGAGAGAAGCACTACAATGAGCGTTATTATGTATAATGATCCATTCTTAGCAACATTTTTATATATGTTCAAGAACAATCATTTTGGCGAGTATAATAGATCACTCAATGGATTATTTAGCTAGATTTCTGCTGTCTGAAACAAAATTATGTTTAAACGAGATTGAAAGAGACCCATCCAAGAATTAAAAAACATGGTATGAAACCAAAATTATAACTTGCATTATCGAAATGGAAAATTTTGATGGAAAAGATAACAAATATCCGAAACTTACAATACATGGAGCCTAACCAAAAAATAGGTTTTGAAAATTAAATTAGAGCCTAACCATAACGAAGCATATAACTTATCCAGAAATCTTGAAGGAAAAGAACATATGCATCAAACGGTGCGTATAAATGATCCAATGAGCATACTGGCTGCGCGTGCATAATTACCTTGGACCTGAGAGAATAGATGGCATTAATTGTGTCAACTCTTTCTCATATTTTCTGCATTCTTGGATCTGTGAAGCTGTAATCCAAGCTCAATTGGGCATTCATTCCCCCTTTTAACACCATTGAATGTCTTCTCATAGGATCAGTTTGTAACCACCACAAAGCCAATTTCATCATCTCCACGACCGTTGAACTATTTACTTGCATATCTTGACTACACCTGTCAACAAAATTTATGAAGATGTCAAACTCTTAACCTTCATATGTAACTTCATATGAATATAATATACCTACATATAAGTTGTGTGAGAAACAAAAATATAAAGAAAATGCATCATACAGTGGTCCATATAATCCAAAAGACCACCTAAACAGCTATCTAAGTATCCAAACAATACCAAGCAGTAGGTGTAAGAATCCAAACTTCAGTCTAACAGTGGTAAAAAAACAAACACTCACCAAAGATCAGATCAAGAAAATTCAAAAAGAAGTTGTGCTGGTTTAAAAAATTAGTAAAAAGTTACAAAAAAAAAAGAAACCGACAAACATAATAAAAAAAACATTTCAGATAAGTATAGCATCTCATTTGCAAGTCACAATTGACTAACAATATAACAAAATGTCAAACATTTGTAATAAAAAATGTAAAATAGAAAGATGTTGTGTTTACAATTATTGTCTAAAGAAACATAATCCTTTCATGTATGTATAAAGTAACATTGTAAAAGGCTAAAAAATGTATATTCAGTAGAGGGTTATGGAAGACTGTAACATGACACCAACGGGCATTTGGTCCAATGGTATGGAGGTTTTACCCTCCTAGGCAAGGTCTCATGTTCGAGTC